>JAEANM010020487.1:0-12090 GCA_017656035.1 Myanophis thanlyinensis
GGCTGAGGGATTCTGGGAGTTGAAGTCCACAAGTCACAAAATTGCCAAGTTTGAAGACCCCTGTATTAAAACATAGTGAAAGAAAAACATTGTGTGCCAATCTTTCTAAATCATGGCTCTAATATAAATACTTTAAAATGTAAGATGAAGCCTCCTGGATTTATTTATTTTCTATTCTTCAAGAAACTGAGCCATGATTTTCCACTCCTGTCTCATCTCTCTTCTGCCACTACAGTAACTTTGTGAGGCTATGACTGGGGTCGGGAACCTTGGCTCTTTCATGACTCATGGACTTCAACTCCCAGAATTCCTGAGCAGGAATTCTGGGAGTTGAAGTCCATGAGTCATGAAAGAGCCAAGGTTCCCAACCCCTGGGCTATGAGATAATCACTGGCTCAAAGCCCATAGAGATTCTCAGTCATCCAGGTCACAGTTCTCCCAAAGGCAACTGGACTTTCTAGTTTTTTCTTTGAGGACGTTTTGCTTCTCATCCAAGAAGCTTATTCAGCTCTGACAGGATAGTGGAGAATGGAAGGATCCCCCACTATCCTGTCAGAGCTGAAGAAGCTTCTTGGATGAGAAGCAAAATGTTTTCAAAGAAGAATAAAAAAAAGTCCAGTTGCCTCCTGAAAAAGCACCTTTGGACACTGGTTCAAAGTTAGCTCTTCAGCTAAATGGGGATCTGAACCTGAGCTGTTCCCATCCTAGTTCAGTATTACTGGGTCTATCTAGTCCAACGTCTAATTCCCACAGTAGCCAGTTGGATGCCTTCATTGTGATTTTAAGCAGGGTCAAATAGCCTTCTGCTGACATTTGCTATGTAATGCCAGTAATAACTTATTTTTCCCTTATCTGGTGCCTATCATATTCGAGCCATCAGTCTGAAAATTTTTAGGAGTTGGCCTCAACACATTAGGTTGGGAAGCATCAAGTACTGATTTACTCTGTGACTAATTCATGGTTTATACTATTTCAGCCAGTCAGTGGAACTCCATGATACTATGGAGAAAAAAAAAAACAAATGCTTAAGGCACTGATCCTTCCAAGGTAATTATGAGCCAAGCCAACCTGGTTTGAATGAATATCATCAGTAAGTCAACGCAATGTATTTTTCCCAGACTTGACAAAGAACCGCTGACGCCAAAGCAGCTGTCTAGCAAAAAACCAAAATGGGAAGGAAGAGGAAAGATGCCCACATAAATTCTGTTGTTTTTGTACTCCTTTCTACTACAAAACACTATGCTAGTGCAAAGCACAGAGAACGCATGCAGATTATACAGGGCAGTGAAGGGAAAAGTAGCATTGACCAGTTTCTGATCACAGCATCTTAGACCTAAAATGTTGGTTTCTAGTGATTTTATTTTATTAAATTTGTCAGACAATGACGAAAACGTGAATACAAGTATATAAAATGCAATGACAGGGACGACAAGCACATTAGTGTACTTACTCACACCCCCCTCCCCCATTTACTGACCCACTTAGGTATGATGGAAGTCAGTCCATGGTCCACAGTCAGTTTGGGTCTGAAACCATGAGAATTTGTAGCTGAGACAACTGAATGAGGTAGAGCATTACAGACTTTGACAACTACTACAAAAGTCATATTTTTAAGTCAAGTGATATTGAGGGGTGGAGGGGAGACAGCTTATTGGGATTTGGGGTGGGGTGGGGGGGCTAAACTGAAATCAAGAAACATGATGCCTCAAACCTTTGCGGAGGTTGTTTAGGATCCCAATGATACAGACTTCCATTTTATGAGGGGGGGAAAAAAACCATTTTACTTTTGTGGAAGGAGGCAAAGTGTGGGGGGGCATCTCCTTCCCCTTTGAAGTATGCATTTAATCCCGGAATAATGGTGTCAGTTTGTAATTCTGAAATATCCTGGAAGATAAAAGACAAAACGAATCTTGTAGTTGACTTTCAAAACTTCACCAGGCGGAGAAAGGAGGTTATTAAAAAAAAACACCAAATAACCGAAGAACTGTTAAATTTACACTGAAAATCTAGATTCTGTAGAAGCGCACGTCTTTCTACGCGTCTGCCCTTAGGGGCCAAAGGCCGCCAAGGGCATTTTATGCTGCCGCTTACGAGAGGTGAGATCTGGTCAAAACAACTCCGCCTTCCGATAAAGGCGGACACTCCGCGTTCCAGTTTCTGCAGCGCTCCCGGGACGAACGTTCCCTGCTCGTCCCAAACTGCCCCGCCTTGGATTAGCAATTGGGGGATCTCCTGCCAAGCACGAAACCTGCAAAGCAGCTCCGCGATAGCAACAGGATGATGACGGCGGGGTCACTAGGCCAGGGGAGGGGAAAAGCAGCGAAGTGCGTGCGCGGCTGCAGCGTCAACCCCGCTGATCCCATTGCGCAGCACGCAAGGCCCGGCGCTTTAGAAGGCAGGAGCAGCTGGTATTGCGTGCCAGCCGTACACGCCAAGTACTGAAGGAGTCAAGGTCCAGCACGGAAACCGCGGGCGCTTTGGCTCCGGCTCCGCCTTCCCTGTGCGTGTCAAGGCAGGCAAAGCCACTGGAGGGGTTGCCTTCCCCGGGGAGCTCCGGCTCAAGCTTCGCACGGGGTGATTCAACCCAGGGAGCGAAGTGGCAGACGCCGCAAGCAGAGCGCTATCACGATCTGCTTCCCTGGGAGACGCGGCCTCAAAGCAGGGCCGCACAGGACGCCCTGGAAGGAAGGGAGCGCAATTGTACCGCCGGGCACGACTCGAAAGTGGGAGGCGGCACACACACACGCACACACACAAAGAAAGAAAGAGGTCACCTTTCTGATTTTTGGTCACGATCGAAGGGGACGGAGTTGACGTTTGAAAAGGCCAAATTGTGACGAGGCATTTGAGTCACGGCGGTTGCCTATTATGTAGAAATGTTAGGGTATTCGTTATCAAAAGATGCCCGGGCGTAACTAGCCTGATATGCAGCTGCATTCCAAGGGGAAAGAAAAGGTAGAATAAATCAGCCCAGCTTAAATTTCTACCTGTGTTAGTTTCGTTTTTGTTTTTGTTTTTACTGGAAAAAGAACAACCCTTTTAGCAGGAGACAAACTAACTTGTACAAATTAACTAGGCCACGGGTGGGCAATTGTGGCTCTTTTATGACCTGTGGACTTCAAATCCCAGAATCCCTGGGCAAGGTGACCTAAATAAAATGGAGGAAATGTTTTGAGGTGTATATGTGAAGGTTAAGCCAGGGGTGGGCAATTGTGGCTCTTTTATGACCTGTGGACCTCAAATCCCAGAATCCCTGGGCAAGGTGACCTAAATAAAATGGAGAAAACGTTTTGAAGTGTAAGGAACCCTTACACTTCAAAACATTTCCTCCATTTTATTTAGGTTGCCTTGCCCAGGAATTCTGGGATTTGAAGTCCACAAGTCATAAAAGAGCCACAATTGCCCACCCCTGAACTAGGCTGTCTTGAGTTCACGCCATGGCCATGCAGTCTCCATCTAGCTTGTTACATGTGCAAATCTAATCAAGAGTGTTTCCAGGGGGAGTTCAGCCATGGCTGGGTTCACTGGCACTTTAATCATAGTTTATTGAATAAACCATAATGAAGATTCACACATCATGCTTGGCTAAATCCAAAAAGGTCACATTAAAGATGAAGTACAACAGAAAAGCTGAGTTAATGTTATCTCCCACAATTCTTTTTTCTGTTCCCCATGTTTAGTTGCTCCCCCAAAATCAGGGAGCTGTGACTTGTCTGTTCTTCCTGGCATGGTAGGCTGAAATTCAAGGCAGTTCCTTTTTCTACTGTGTAATGTTGCAGTTCATCTCTACATCTGTTGAATTTCTACCCAGATTTTTTGTTTTTTTTGGGGGGTGGGGGATATTTTATTTTTATTTTTGACAATTCTACCTAAATGCAACACTCAAACTCAACAAGAAGGGTCTAACTTTACTGGGTATGGGGATTAGATTTTATTATCTTGGAAAGGGGAAAATAAAGAGGCACCCTTCTTACATTATTCTAACAGTGAGCCCTTGTTTAACTTATTAGAAAAATGATAGAATTTAGAGAAGAATATAGGAAAGAGTGTTGGAAGTTAAAAGCCTCTCCCCGTGGAGATTCTCAATCACCCAGCTCATGGTTGCCCCAAAAGGGCTTTTCAAAAGGCTTATTTTGTTGCTTATCCAAGAACCTTCTTCAGTTCCCTCTAGAGAAGGGCATGGGCCCTCCCTCCACCACTGGGCTCACATCCTCCCTGATATTGTAAGTGTTTTGGGGCAATCTCTTAGTAAACCTTTTCTAAAGTTCTCTTAGAAAAGGTTTATTAATTTATATGCCTGCCTTGATGTTCTCCTTTGGTATCTGTTCTGCAAATTCTAATATTTACATGGAAACCATTGGTGCTGTGAGGCGAATACTAACAGAGGGGTGAATCCAGGCAAAAGAGAAGTATGCTCAAGGACAAGTACCAGGATGGCTGGCTGGATGTCTCATTGACCAATGTTGGCCCGCACAAGACTGGCCAGATTTGGTGGCTTCCCCAGCTGGACTGGAGGACCTATTGACTGAATATGCACAGCCTCTCATGGAGGGAGAGGAGGGGTGTGGTTTAGGAGGGTTACTGATGAGTGGCTATTGACTGTTGTAAGAAAAAGAGTGTAGAGTTGGGAGGGGGAGGTAGCCCCTCTTTGTGTGGGGCCACCCAGGGGAAGCAGCTGAGAACAATTAATGGGATGTTATATTTGATTTTTTTTTGAGTATATGTTTTGTAAGAAAGTTTATGACTGTTGGCTGTATGTGAATGCAATATGGGCAGCAGCAGCAGCAGGATTGATGCTGTGTGTGATGTGGTTTGTTGTAGGTCAGGATCTGAGTGATTTATTATTATTATTTGCATTTTGGTTCTAGCCAAAGGTTCAAGGATATAGTTTGACACGCTTCTGATGTAATACAATTTAAGATCTAATAAAGCGTGTGCACTTGGAACTTCTTGCTACTACAAAAGAGGTGACAAGTTATTGTTAAATGTGTGTACTAAATGTGTTGTCCTTTTTCTTGGAGCCAAGGGGGGGGGGGGGAAAAGGCAAAGGGTTGCTGTGTGTGTGTGTGTGTGTTTTAAGAGAGCCAGTTCGGTGTAATGGTGAAGACACCAGGCTGGAAACCATGGGGCCATGGGTTCCAGTTCTGCCTTAGCTATGAAAGCCAGCTAGATGTTTTTGGACCAGTCCTCACTCAGTCCTAAGGAAGAGGCACTGGCAGGCCACTTCTGAAAATGTTGCCAAAAAGACTGCAGGCACTGTTCTTAGTTCCTAGGAGTCAAGATGGACTTAATAGCATAAGAAGCATCATGGGAGAAACCCCAGCTGTTGTTGTTTTTCCAGGAAAATGTTATGAACAGTTTCCTACTTCCCTTATGGTTTGGGGGTTTTTAGTTTTCTGAAACCAGGAGCCCTGATGTAATTTTGTTTTAGTCTGCCAGACTTGGAGGAGTTGGGGGTAGTTTTCTTCCCTACTCTAGTACAAAAGTGATTATAGTAAATGAACTGGACTTTAAGCCCCTTTTCAAAATAAAGCTCAGAGTCTTTCATTACAGCTGCTAATGTTAGTGAAAAGTAGTTGCATCTCTAAAAAGACTTAGCTGGCTGTGAGAGAGGGGAGGCATATGTTTTGTCTTCCCAGATGCCCTATCGCTGTGATGGTGAACCTACGGCTCTGGTGCCACAGGGTGCATGCAGAGCCATCTTGCTGGGCATATAAACTGTTGGCCAACTTATCTCCAGTTGAACACACACATGCAATTGCACATGCACGCATGCGCGATTGTAGAGATCCAGCTGGTCTTCGGGCATCCACACAATTGCAATAGGAAATCCAGCTGGTCTTTGGTGCTCTCCTGTGCATGCCGTGATTGTTTATGTGTGTATGTGTGCCTTTGCTCAGCACACGTGCATGGCACAGATGGTGCGGTTGCACATGCAGCACATGTGGAGGAGCCACACGCAAGTACTTATAAGCCGTACACACAAAGCACATACTTTTTGGCACTCAGTAAGTAAAAGGTTCGCCACCACTCCCTATCGTTTTACCTGCTGTGTTACCCCACAAGAGTGATTTGCATATCATCTGCCTTACACAAAAGCATTCCAGAATTGTTGGCTCAATGCTGGTTGGTGAGTGGGGAAAAAAGGGTGTGTGACTTTTGTACCTGTGTTTTGCCTTTATAGCTTTGTAGCTTTCATGAGAATAACTGAACATTATATCTTTATCCCTTAACATTACATCTGATAAAGGTGAAAGTAGGGAGGAAAAACAAGGTTTGACAATGTTTGACAGAGCCTCCATGGACTGGTATGGTCTATCTGAGAACATGCTAAGCAATAACCAACAGTAAGGAATCGCTTTCTGTTTCAATACAATGAACAGTCTCTTTCTCCCAAGAAAGCATCTTTCATTGGGAGGAAATAACAGTATTTTTCTGCTCTGCTGTCCCAACGCAGATCCATCTATCTAGGGCAGATCTGGGAATGTCTCACATACCTCCAAAAGATGGACCAGCAAAATTCAAAGGCAAACCGCCCTTATGGCAATCCAAATTGATCAAAGATATGAATACCAGAACTTTTGAAATCTTTTTTTTAAACCAATGCATGGAATCCAATAGCTTAGTCCTGCAAAAGGGGAGAATGTTAGAAAAAGGTTAAAATTTAAACAGAAAAGAACATAGAAAAGAAGTTTGGAAGTTAAAAGCATCTGATTTGCCCCCATTGCTCTTTATCAGCCTTCTGAACTCCCTCGGCAAGCCTCAGAATGAACATACAACTTTAACATTTAGACTAGCACCTCACTAGCTCCATCAAAGAAACGGGGATCCCCTCAAGATAAGGGAAGATGCCAGATCCCTTATAATAGTAGGTACCTAGGGAGGATCTTCCTTCCCAGTCAAATAAATTCAATACACATATTAACTTACACCTCATGATCAAAGCAGGAGGCAGGAACACCTAAATCTGCATATCAAGACATCAAAGCCCACTTGTCATTATATATACCTCTATTAGTTAGACCCCTAATGATGCAGGCTACCTTCAAATCATTGTATGTGGTTGAATTAATAAACTACTCTACTTCCAGCAGCTGCCCATTTGTGTTTATTCGTGACCTGGCTCAGAAAATTGGACCAAGGAAATTCTTCTAACAAAATCAAAACTAAGCCCTTGAAACGTTTATGAATAGTAATGGCCAGCTGCCCAGATCTATCTGATACTTACATTGAGCGTGCTTTAATCTTTTTGCTAGACCCATAAATTGTATTAATGCCAGGGAAAGGCCCATGTTTTTGCTAAATGAATTTCATTAAGCTGATTTGCATTGATTTTATGAACAACTTTGATTATGTTCCTACTGTGCAGTTGCTCCCTTTGTGTTTGTCAAGTGCAGATAAAAAAGGGGGGCGCATTTAGCCGCTGCAACTAATCTATACAAGATTTGTGGTTAGGAACTGAAGTTGAATTGGTATGAGGATGGGGGGTGGAAGGGAAACAACATTAGCTGAATGTTCAAGGTATTAAGGGTTGTGGTTCTACCATAATGGAATAGTATTTATCTAGTAATTTATATGTGCTTATTTTTGCTTGCATTTTAAAGATATTTTTAGTAAAGCTGTGATTTTTATAAATCTCTGTTGTCTAATTCCCCTTTTAATCAAATTGCACAGCAACATATCAAGCTGTGAACTGCAGAAAGACAGAAAAGCTTTTCAGCATAGCCAGACTATAATGTTTTCTTCTTAGATCTGTTCCCTCTGTTATCAGTTGGATTGCAGTTGCATAGAAATCCTGAGCTAGAGAATGATAAAACAAGTTTCCTGACAAGGGCACAACCTATGAACAATGAATTACGTACAGCTCTAAGGAACGAGGTTCCTGCCTCGATCCAGATGGCTCTCACTCTGCTGTTGTTTGGAAGAGCTGACTTTTCACCCAGGCCTTTGGCTTTGCTCACACTTGCCATCTTTTATTTTTATCTTTTATTTATAATTTGTTTGTTGTGAGCCTCCAGGTCTCACTGAGAGTTGAGCCGCATACAAGTTTTGCAAATTGTTACCACTCCGGTGGGTGCCAGATGTTTAAATTGGATTTGCATTTTTGTCCACCCATCGACTCCTTCCCGAGGACTCCTGGGACAAGCAGACATGGTTGTTTAATAATAATAATAAAGGAATCATCAAAGGGTGTAAGCTGTTCCAAACAAAACTGCTTTTTACAATTGACTGATGGTGAGCTTGTCAGGGCCGATGCCGATGCCGTTTCAGTGGTGCTCCAGATGTTTGGGGATTGTACCCAAGCTCCCTATTAGTACAACCTTTGTTTTCTTTTGCCACAGTTATACTTTGCAGGTTTTTATATATTTCATGATTCAATATTTCCAGTTCTGTTTTTTTTCCCCACCAGATATCTCAATGTACGCTATCCAGACTTTTTTGTCTTTCTCATAATCAGCTCATATTAATTCTGTGGATGAGGCTATCCGAAATTGCCCTGTAGCTTATTAGTTGCATGAGGAGATGTATAAAGACTGGGTTATTTCTCTCATCTCTGAAGAAAGTAGAGATTTGTGTGTACGGTATTTAAATGATGTTGACAAAGCTGGCATGCAAAGCAGTAATGGCGCACCACTTAGAGAACTCCAAGTAGTCCAAAGATGCTTGGAGGGGAGAGGAGAGGAGAATGCCCCCCCCCTAGCTTTTATACAGGGAATATTTCCCTCATCCTCATTACTGCAAACTGGTTCTCATTCCTATTTATTTCAAGTTTGAGGGAAACACTTTCTGATCAGCTGTGACTTCCAGCATAGCACTCCTTTTGGCTGCTAACATTCCCCACTGTGGCCAAGATAACAACTTGCTCTTAAAGCCCTAGGCATCCCTCCAAGTCACACACGTTTCTTAATGCAATCCGATTCATGCAGCAGATTCTCCCTTCAGCCATCCCTGCGCACATCAGCGACTGTCCTTGTCCATTGTATTACTGCCCACATTATTTATTTTTCAGCTTTACTTTGCACATTCAGTTCAGATGACAGCACACATGCCCACCCACCCACCCACCCTCTACCCGGCTTGGAGACAGGCTGCTGAGAGCTTTGCGTGCGTGCGGAACTAAAAGCTGGCCCTATGACTTGGTTAATCCTGAACTTGGCAAAAGTATTGTGGACCAAACCCCTTTGATCTCCCAAAGGGATTTGCAGTGGCAGGGGAGAGGAGGGGGCAGAGAGGAGGAAGAAGCAGCCCTTAGAGTCTGCTTTGCTGGAGGTGCCAAAATCCCTCCGATAGCTGGAGGCCATGTTTTCCTTTAAGCTCCCGCTTTCTCACTGCATCCTGTATTGATGTAGGTTTTCTTCATATTTTTTTTTAACCATTGAAGCTGACAACCCAGTAACTGGAGTGGTGTGTGTGGAAGCTCAATAATCCTGTCAGGATTTTGTTTCAGCTGATTAACATTACTGCTTTGAGTAGAAACAATCCCAAACGTTTTGATTCTCAGCATTTGGATTATTGGTCATTTCAAAGCCAGATCCATACCGGAGAATGCAGCATAGGATACTACAGATACTCAATTTACAACCACAATAGTGGGGAGGGGCAGAATTTCCGATGCTAAGCAACGCAATTGTTAAGTGAATCTGACCCAATTTTAATGGTCTTTATTTGCCAGGATTGTTAAGTGACTCATGAGGTAGTTAAATGAATCTGGCTTCTCCCATCCTCTTTGTCAGAAGCCAGAGGCAAAAGTCAAAAATGGCAATCCTGAGACACTGCAATGTTCATAAATACATGCCAGTTATCAATCATGAAAAATTTGATCACTTGACTGAGACAATCCTGTGACAGTTATTATAAGTGTTTTGTTGTAACTTTGAATGGTCACTAAATGAATGGTTATAAGTCGAGGACTACCTGTATGTGCAGGGTCTGGCCAATTGTCTGTATTCTAAACACCCTAATTCTGATTCCTGATGAGGGACTGTGGTAGACTTACCATGTCGTTTGTCTTAATTCAGTTGCAATCCAGCAAGGGCAATGATCGATTCGAACTCTGTGTCTTAAATTCAGTGATTATTATTTTTTTGCTCAAGTTATTTATCAACATAATTAAGCAAAGCAAAAACAAATCTTACACCGGTGCAATGCTAAGTAAATCCAACCAGTGTAAAAAGAGTCTAAGACGAGAAACGGGACATTATTACTGTATTTTATTCGGAAGGCTTTAAAAATAAATTTCAGAGCAATAAAAAGAAAATTCCCAGCCCAGTACTATAAGCTCAGAGGTTTTTATATGGGGCAACAAAGCAGATATTCCCGACATAATGAAATACATTACAAAAACAGAGGTCTCTAATCAAAGTCCGGACACTATTCATTGGCTTCCCTAGTTCTCTTTTAACTTTTCATCTATGTTGCGTTTAATTCTAATTCTAAGTATTCTGCCCAGCATTTGCATACTTATAATGCCAGTAGTGTTACTGGCTTCCCAGAAGCCTGCTCTCCAGATGACTTTTAATAACAGCTTACAAAATCTGACCTGCATTGGTTCAAGAGAGAGAGCTCCTTTGCTCTGGGAATGTTCCTGTCAGCACACTAAAATCCAGCACAGAACAGAACAGAACAAACTGACTTCCACGCTGGTTGGATGGCATAGGGCCTGGTTATTTTGCTATAGTTCTGCCCGTCCCATAAGACTTGGCAGAGTTAAGTCCGGAGTCCTTCAATTAATGCTATCTTTTCAGAACCTGTGAGGCATGGAATGCTATTTACTCAAAAGATCTTTAGGGTGGTTTCTACCCTGATATTAAAAGCTCCTCGATAACCTGACTGCTCCCCCAAATTGTGCAGTAGGGTGTATGCGGGTCTCCTGTAGAATTTAATTTATTCTTTTCCTATTTATTTATTGTCATCTTCTACACGTGCACAGCTTGGGGTTTTATTGTGCGTTTTCCTATTTTTAACGTTATAAGCTACCCAGAGTCTAGTAGAGTTTTGGCAGAATTATAGAAATCAATTGATCATGAATTGTTCCTGTAGTTTTTGTTTTACTTTTTTTGCATTTCTGGATAAAATATAATCGAAGTTACAGTGTTCTTTGTGGGCAGTAGCTTTTTCGCTACTTTACACATGGTATAATGGTGCTTTCTAAGGCAACCTTTTGTTTTCATTAAAAGTAAAATAAAAATGAACAATTCACTCCTACTGGTGCACCTCGACCTTTCTCATTTATCAGCTGGAAGGTTCAGCTCTAGGGAGACCCCATTAACACTTGCACATCTGTTCAATAACTTTAACATCAGTTCCCGATGGAAAGCCAGAAGGGTTGCTGAATGCCCAGACATAGGAAGAGTATAAATGGCCCTACAAAAAAAGATAGCAGGCTTTTTGAACTATATACCAACAATGGACAATCCTGAGTAGGATTTGCAGCTCAAACAGCATCTGCTGGGACTCTTTGTATAAATGGGACATAGTATCCTCTCCTCAATATGACTGCAGTTTGACCCATGTTAAACTGTAAATCACATTGTGACAGACTGTAAGCTGAGGGTAAGTAGAGTAAGCTGTCTACTATCCGACTATCTAATTTTTTTTCATACACATGACACTGTACTTGTGATTAGATGGCCCAGCCCTAGACATTGGTATTTGAACATAGACCTTTTAAACATTTATATTTTATTGTGTTCCACTAATCAAGGTGAAATGTTAAGTTCTTGTATGATATGACATAAACTGAATAAATGTTTTAATGTTATTTACAGTGTGGCTCATGTCAGATTTGGCCACTTTTCCGCTTTTAGTAGCATCCCAATGCAACTGATGTGACCATCACACCTAGTTTTCAATTAGAATTACATTTCTGTGGCTGCCAAAGGTTTGTACGTGATTCAGTTAATGCACCATGTATTTTACAATATCCTGTATTTTATGCAGAAGCATGATCCATTGAAGTTGGTCGGACCTATTGCAGATTAATTACAATAAGACTGACATTTATAATCCTCAATTCAATTTCAAATTTATTGGTCACATACACAGTCATACATGGTACGATATGCAGTGAAATGCTTACGCAACCATGGG
>JAEANM010020488.1:0-12090 GCA_017656035.1 Myanophis thanlyinensis
TTATTATTATTCCAGAGTCGAAGAAAAAGAACTAGAAAAAATCATGAAATATTGTGACCTGGCCACCGAAACTACCTGATTATGGATGAAACATGTGACAGTGATAGCCATTGTCATCAGGGCACTTGGCACCATGTCCAAGAATTTTACACAAAACATCAAAAAATTGCAGATTCTTGCAATAACACTGCCAAAAACTGCACTACTTGGAACATTGTATATTTTAAGAAGATACTTGGTAGATACCTAGAATGCTGGCAGCAACCAGTATCAACCATCAGTGACAATCAATAATATTTGTGATACATTTTTAAATGTTCGGTTGACTTGAGTTTCATGTTTAATGAATAAAGTATAATAACAACAACAAAAACAAAAATAACAACAATAACAAATGTCTTCTGGTTTCAATCCCCTTCTATTTAAATGTTGGATTTGCTCCTGAACAGCTCAGTGAATCTGAAGCATGGAATTTAAAATACCTCAAGCCAAAACCAAAACCCTTAAATTGTTCTAGGCTTATTTTGTGGATTTTCACAGCTTGAGCTCTTGATTCAAATGCCTCTCTTTGACAGCCACTAAGGTGATTTATGGCTCATTATTGACTATTCATATTATTAGTGGAGAACTAGCTATCTGAACAAACTCCACCTCCCATTCCATCCAAAATCAGATTCCATTGCAGATGTAGAGCTTTTCCAAATAATGGGACAAGATGAACTCTTATATGTGGCATTAAGTATACCAACAATCCTATTGCCACATATTTACTGGGACTTAACTATTGAGCTAACTGGTGTTAGATCCTACAACAAGAAGAAAAAAATTAAATAATCAAATTGTCTTCAGCAGTATTTTTAGGTGGAAAATGAGTTATCCTTCTAAGGAGCTGTAATGATCAAAATGAGCAAAAATGTCACCCAATAGATCAGCACAATGTTGGAAATGTAAATTTAATCAAGGTACCTATTTTCATATGTGGAGGACATGTAAAGAAGCAAAGAAATATTGGCTTAAAATTAAAAAAATGGCTGGAGGAAATAATAAAACAACAGACTGAACTCAAACCAGAACTTTTTCTACTCAGAATAAAGAGAGGGAACTATAATAAAGAGGCATTCTACTTGATATTACATATCTTGACCGCAGCGAGATTAGCATTCGCTCAAAATTGGAACCAAATTCTTTACCCACGGAAGAATTAGTGATTCAAAAAGTGCTCAATTGTGCGGAGATGGATAGGCTAATGATGGAACTAAAAGATAAAAAAGATTCAGAATGCTATCTGGTATGGGACAAATGGTACACTTGGTTAAAAAACAAATTTAATTAGTTGTATTGTACTAATTGAATTGCTATACTAAATGTAACCAAATTGTAAGATATATGATTACTACTATCTGTAAGAAAATTGTAAGATAAACGATTATCATCATTAGATATATGACTATTATTATGAGTAAGGAAACTATAAGAGATAGGATTAGTACTATTAGATAGGTAATTATTAGTAACCGAATTGTAAAATATATGATTATTAGAATTAGTAAGAAAATTGTAAGATATATGTTTATTGTTACTGGACAGATGATTGTTAACAACCAAATTGTAATATATAGGATTACTAGTAACGATGTCAAAACGTTAGAAAAAGAAACATGTAAATTGTGAGTTAAAGTTTGGAAACTGGAATAAAAACTCTGAAACCGCAAAATTTCAATTTGTTATAAAATTGCTGCATCTAGTTAAGTCTTGTTTTACAGGTGCTAGTTTTATCTCCTATTCACACAAAGAGTTTCTTCCTGTTCTATTAATTGTCAGGTGTTTCTTTATCAAAAAATATTAATTTGGAAACAAACATCTGGTTATCCTGTTCAATAGTCTTCTATCTCTATCAAATGAAATCGTTGCATCATACAAGAAGCTCTTCTAGAATGTGAAATGTGCTGAGAATATTTCTTTGGAAATTTCCACATCTGATACTTCTAAGGCGGCATAGGAAATAAGGCTCCCTGTGTAGCTATTTGAGTTGCACAAGCACTGATCATCTCTAAAGCGTTTTACATTTACTCCTAAAATAGTTGCAAAATACTTTCTTTAGACAAGTAAAAAAAAATACACATTAGGAAACCAATTTCTTTTACAACTTGTATTTTAAATTGTTTGCATGTTTCAAATAATTCAAAGAAACAATGGCTGACCAACACTTGGGAATACTTAGATACATGTCTTGTGTCTTAATGTATACAGCCGTGTATCTATTGGTATGCAGAGGTGAAATTCAGCAGGTTCTAACAGGTTCGCTAGAACCGGTAGTAAATTTTCTAAGCAGTTCGGAGAACCGGTTGCTAGAAGAAATCTCCTTTTGTTTTTTTCCCCTTTACAGGGTTAATCCTGTAAGGAAGGCAGGAAAAAAACATTCTGGTGTTGTTTCTATCCTTGCTCTGCTTACAGAAACTGCCCACCCAGTCACATGACCCCCCAGCCACGGCCACCAAGCCACACCCACAGAACCGGTAGTAAAAACATTTGAATTCCACCACTGCCAATATGTAGTGTCTAACTCCACAATCTGATTCCCCTTCATTAACATCCATGCCCCACCTTGAACTAAAATAATTTTTTTGAGACCATATTAGAGATTCAAACTCTAGGAAGAAGATTTAATGCTGTTACTCCTAAAACAGAGTTCCCATTCTTCTGAAAAAGTTAAGGTAAGTATTGTCAGTGGAATTATCTCTACCTAAAACCTCAATGTCAGTGAAGTCTTGCAACCTAATTAGGTTCAATGCAGCTATCCAGCACATATGTGCCTATGCTCAATATCGCAAAACCTCTTCTTTACTTCTGAAGAACTATAAATAAAGGGGGCTGACAAACCTCAGTATAGCTAGCATGACTAACACATTTTATTTGGTATTTCACTCATTGGTTGGTGAAAACAGTAGCTTTCTGGGTGAACTATATGCTATAAAACAGGATATATTTTATTGGATTTCAATTTCAAACATACCACAGCCGAGCAAGAAATAAATTGGTTTCACAATCAAACCAAGCTGACATCATGGGATCACAGAGGTCCAGAGGACTTTCAAACTAGCATACAATCCCCATGTGAAAGTGTCCTGTGCTCACATCAAACCATGATCAAATAATGTTTGAAATATGATTCTTTGCATATGGAAGTTTTGGTTGTGTATAAATGTTCTGTTGTGGATTGATTTATTTTTTGCTGGTGTTACTAAGCTCTATCCAAGTCATTAAAAAAACAGACAATACAGGACTAGTATACTATTGTTTAGTTTCCAGAAATGTAAAATTCTGATTAGTTTAAGTATTTATGAGTAATCTTTTTAATGTATTTTTGTTGTTTTTAATTAGGATGGTTTTTATTTTTTAAGTTTAATTTTAATTGTTAGCCAGCCAGAATCATATACAGTATATGAGATGGGCAGCTCATACATTTATTATATAAATTAAATCAATAAATAAATTTCACAATGAAATGATCACACACAAACACTCATAAATGCAGTTGTCAGTAAATACTGAAATACAGAAACACAGTTTCTGGAAGAGCTGCATTCCTGTTACGTTAACACATTTTCTTGGTGAATCAGCAAACTAGAGAAGGGAAAATAATAAATAATGCTTGTTTATAATTCTTTTTTTCTGAAGCAATGATGTAAATCCAACCAAAACATTCTGGGAATTTGCCAGCTATTGAAATTAAGATAAATTACCTTAGCTTCTTACAAATGATTTTTTCCCTGGGATCTTAAGAGCTAATAAAAATATAGTGTTTTATTCTTGTGCATCAATACTGATTTTTTATTCTTTTTCTTTTATATGTACTATGTATTTCTAAGTCTTGATTAAGATTCAGCCCACATGGAGTTTATAATCAGTATTTATCACATCTGAAAAACTCCCAGGAATATGAAGTTTCCTAATAGTACTTCATGTTCAATATAAGATGACTGGGAGTTAACTTTATAGTATGTGCCCACACACACTAATTCAATCCTCCATTCTCTTTGCTTTCCCTCATGTTTGCAGTTTTATCTCTTTATAAGATGCCTCATCTTTATTGCATTTTTCAGAATGTATCTTTCTACTTTTGTATGGTCTCCAAAGTCAAACTCTATACATTCTTAGTCTAACCTGATATCCTGAGCAGCTCATTGACAAAAGCAGTGACTTTAGTCTATGGCAGGGATGTCAAACTCATCATATGATGTATCGTGACTTTTTCCCCTTTGCTAAAACAGTAGTGGGCGTGGCCAGCACATCCAGCCCAAAGGCTGCACATTTGGCAGCCCTGGCCTCTGGCAATATGACTTGACTTAAAATAAATATTTTTAAGATGGAACATGAAACTGAACTGCTATAAAATACCATACATTCACGGGTCTCAGATTAACATATATCCTTTGCTTTCCTAATTAAGAAATGAAAGATAATTTCAACTAATGGTTTATGCTGGAATACAACACTAAGATCTCACCATGTGGCAACTTTGAAATGCCAAAACCTGATCTAAGCCAACTTCCCTTTACCTGCTATCTTCCAGTTGAGTTGAAAATACATGCTCCGTGATGCTCAGTCAGCACAGATTTGGGGCTCTACTAGCTGGGAATTCTGAGATGACAATCCCAGGATACTATTGACCTGACATAGGCACTAAATCCAAATATTAAGAAAAATTTGCTGCTCCAGCACAGAAGAAAGCACTTAAAAGCACGAGAACTCCATTTTTTTGAAGAGATCAATCATTTTCCTTCATCTCACTTATTTCCTCCAGAACAACCAGTCCAAAAATAAACATAGCTAGGTCTTGATCAAGAACCAGTTTGATGTAGTGATCGAGGCACCAGGCTAGAAACCAGATGATTATGCGTTCTAGTCTTGCTTTAGTCATGAAGCCAGATGGATGATGTTGGGCCAGTCATACCCCCTCAGCCCTAGGAAGCAGGGAAGGGCAAGCAACTTCTGGAATCATGCCAAGAAAATTGCAGGGACTAGTCCAGGTAGTCAGCAAGAGTGAATAATGACTTAAAGACATAATGTTTCTGCAGTTGTTCCTCCCTCTAACTTCCCTAGGTTATTTGGTTGTTAGATCTTCTACCCAGTTAAGAAGTTTAGGGTGACATATGTAAATAGTTTGGATATTATGACAAAACCAGCCCAGTGAACAATTCATTATCAAATATTAATGCAGGGAGAAATGAACTTGTCTTATAATAAATGGGCTTTCAGTGTAGTGACATTTAAAACTGGGCACAATTCTGAAAGAGATGAATGGAAGAAATGCTGAGGTATAGCCTCTTAACAAAGGAAGCATATAATTTATGATGTTCTTACACATGGTTAATTGAACTACATCTTACTTAAGCAAACCAATTTTCTTTGTTTGAACAATATATTGAACTATAAATTAATTATGTAAGTATGTATGCACGTATGTGGTATGGGCTCAAGCAACCTGTTAGGCCAAGGATCAACAAAATGGCACTGACTTTCAAATTTTTAAAAATGTACATTTAGAAAAGTAAGAATGACCTATCCCAAAGGTGCTTTTCCAAAAGGCAACCAGACTTTCTTGTTGTTTTTCCTTGAAAACGTTTTACTTCTCATCCAAGAAGCTTGAGTTCTGAAGCTTCTTGGATGAGAAGTAAAACATTTTCAAGGGGAAAAAAACCCACAAGAAAGTCCAGTTGCCTTTTGGAAAAGCATCTTTGGGACATCCATTATCTGGATGATTGAGAGTCTCCATAGACATTAAGAATTTTCAGGACATAGTCAAATGTCAAGAATTCTGGCTTCCCACATAAAATTTTGTGAGACTTTGAGTACTTGTAATTATTTATATACAAACATTTGGAGGATATTCCATAAAAACATCTCTGGCAAAGGTGACTGATTCCTGCAATAGCTTCTAAACAATGTGAATGGCTGGTTTGTGATTCAGTGTATCTTGTGAACATAGCCAAAGACATGGGTATAACTCTTGGCAAATGAAATAATATTTGCTAAAAGCCATAAATGCACACCGTCACTTTCAGAGTGATGCCTATGAACTACAGTGAGGCTTTTTCATAAGAAGTATTTGCAACAGAGGTTTTCCTTCATCCATGGAATAAACACTGGGCTTACTTTGGCATCTACCTTTACATATCTAAAGCAGAAACACCTAGCAATCGCTCTGTCAGAATTGCTTTGACAATGAGTAAGGATTTTTATAGATGAAGATTTATAGGAAGTCTATACCTATGCCTGGCATACATGATTGATGAGTAATGTTCAAGTACTCTGAAGTATAATCTACTTTGGAACGGAATCCAGGTTGAGAATCAATAATATCAGTTCAGTTCTCTGGAAGTCAAAAATCTTTACATGGCTTCAGTCCACATGTCAATACAGCTACAATATTTGGCTTCAAGGCCATTCATTACATTTGAGGGGTTTTATACTCCTAAAACAATGCTGTTAAGAAAACAAAATCTATGTGGAGACTCATGTATGTTGCTCATTACCATTCTGACTTTTGTGTTAATAATAGAGCTATACAGTTTGCATTACAACTACTACTTGCCCATGCATGAACTACAATCCAATTTTCTTGTATTATATTGAGCTGGATTTTTACACGGCAATACATATGCAAATCAGGTCAGTCTTTGCACGCGGTTGTTGATGTTTAAAGGAGCCTTCTCTCTGTGATATTTATCTTGGTACTGATTGGAAACCTTTGATGGAAAAACGACACCCAAAGGCCAATCTGGAAATCAGGAAGGAATTATTCACCCCACTTTTCTCTTAATTGCTGTTTTAGATTAATATGCAGTTTCATCATCCACTGGTAATCTTCATGTTTCCTTGTGCTGTTTACTGCATGCAATGCAACCCTTTTAGAGACTAAACAGAACTGCAGTATGTTACACAGATAGGAATATAGTAAAGAGGGAAAGAAACAGTTTGGCATGCATTCATCTGAGGGGAATACCATTTTGCAGCTGCTAATTACAGTACTTATTTAAAAAAAATGTTTTAAACTATTTTTGTTGTATTTTAAAATATTTAAATATTAGTGAGATGTATATCTTAAATTTATTTATTTATTTATTGTATAATGATGGAATATTAGCCAGGAAACTACAATGCTAGTACAGTGTTAATTGTTTGGCTGCCTAAGACTGCTAGTTTGTTCACTTCATGCTTACGTGCTATCCACGGTGCACCAAAGAAGCCAAACTAGCTACTTACTTAGTTCTGCAGCATCACCTGGGGCTTTTCCCTCCACCAATGTTGCATCACCTTTGGGAATTGCATTTGGGCAGGTCCAGCACCAGTTGGCATCATATTTCTGCACAAAGCACCACTATTTTTCTCATTGAAGTGGAACCCATTTATCTACTTCCATGTAACATGCTTTTGAACTGCTAGGTTGGCAGAAGATGAGACAAGTGATGGGAGCTCACTCTGTCATGTAGTGCTAGGACTCAAACCACCAGAGCACAGACCTTCTCCAGCTCCAGTGTCTTTAAGCCACCCCCTCTCTGTATTTTAAATGAATGCATGATACAATATTACAACTTGGAAAAAAAATTAAACAGGACATTGTTTTAGTAAGATGAGGCTTCTCTAATTCAATATTTCTTATCTATATATTTATAGAGATATTATTTCTCTAACCCCAAACAATTTTAAATATATTGTTTTATTCTTATGAGTAGTACTGAACAATTAGGCTTCAATGAATAATGGTGTGCTGTTGTTTTTAAATAAGCATTTTTCGTGGAAATCCTGGGATTGTCAACTGCAACTCATCTGAATTCTAGATGGAAAAAGATTAGGAAAGAAGAAAAATGCCAATGAATTTCAATTATAAACTGTTTGAAACCTTTCTGGGGACTTCACATCACTGGGAAAATGGGGGACTGAGGGAGCCAAAGTGTAGCTACACATATGGATGAGAGTAGGAGAATGACTAAAAGAGAAGTGGAGCACAGACATGACACTTATTTCCCCTAGATCAGATGACAGGAGAGGAAATTGAAAGTTAACTGCACCTTTTGTCCAATTTTTAATCCAGAAGAAAGCAAATTTTTGCCTAAACACACAACACATTAAGTCACTTTTTTGTTTAAATCTCAACTGGCTTTAATCTCAATTGACTAGGTTTGCCAATATGTCTAGATAACTATTGCTTGCAGATTTATACTATCTGGCTTCACCTGAATCAGTGCCATACAACATTTTGAACACCTGGGACTGGTTCTGTGGAGAGAGGTTTTTCCACAGACCAAAGGGGGTGTGGCTTTGTGTGCTGCTTACATCCCATGGATGGAGCTTTGCTTGTTTACATGGCCCGGTTTCTGGCAGGCTATGGACTGGTGCCGGTCCACAGACCTAAGAACTAAGCCAAAAACTCAACAAACCATATGTACAAATTGTATCACAGTAATGGACATTGGCAGCATTTCTCTGAATAGCCACATATTTAAAGGGAAATAACAACTTTAGCCAATCTTATAATATCTTGAAAATGAGGGCTGAACAAAGCCCAGCCTGATACAGCATGGATCATCTTATCTGGAACAATGAAAAAGTCAGATAACTTTAGAGAAATGGAGGAACAGCATCTAGTAACGCTTATGTTATTCTGACCTACATTTACACTTTCTTCAAAGATTGAACAGTTTAATTTCGATCAGAATAGCCTGGAATACATGGCAATATTTTAATACCTGTTGGGCAATACTTCTATTATGACCAATCCAAACATTCAAAAGATCTGTCACAGTATGCTTGGTTTCCTAATTCTTAGAAATGCTTCCCAGCTAGGAATTTGTGAGTTTCACTCAAAGCATTTGCATTACAATCAGACTTCATGTTTTCAGAAACATGAAAGGGGATTGCAAACCATATTCTAATGAGTAATGTGCCATTTCTGCTTGTACTAATTCATTCAGCCTGCAGTCTCCATCTTCAGAATGAGTTTAACATGCAGAATCACAACGTGAGTTGCTCTACCCCAACAATATGAATTGTGAATTAGACAAAACCCACCCTCTCATCACAAAAGCAAAATCAAATAACTTGTTGCAGTTCCCCATCACCATGTAGGATTCCATTTTCATCATGTAGCCTTGGTTAACAAAAGGTTACCCGAAGAGAGGGAGGGGTAAAATAAACCCTCAAATGCTTCTGAGAGACAGCTATATATGGGGCAGGAAGGAAAGAAATAAAAAATGCAAACAATTGTCCCATTTTGCAGCAATTATATCATCATAATAATTGTAGTAGCAAATCCTGGTAGAGAGATTCAGAACAGTTACAATTATGATGGCATGGCTGCAATTAAGCACTTTTCCTGAATGGCTGTGACCATAGTGTCACGTTGCTGGACTGGGGAAAATGGGCCCAGAATGAAGAAACAAGTCCAAATTGTACAGGTATGAAACCAGAACCTTGAAAGTTGAGTAAAGCCACTCTGAACAAGGGCATACATTCAATTTTGAAGCTGCTCAGATTGTTGGATGAGCAGGTACAAAAACAGCCAGGGAGGTGATTGAAACCTGGGAAACAGTCCCCTCCTCAATCAACAGGAGTGCTGATTTATCACCAACTTATCAAATACTTAGGAGGTGGCAGCACAAGGAAACAATAGCCCATGACTTACTAGCCAGTCATCAACACCCCAATCCACAACTAAAAAGTCACACACAACAGGCATCATATAAATACTACGCACACAATAGCCCAAAGCACACACTCTGCTAGAGAGACATTCCCTGATTATGGACTCTAGCACAAATCCGAAAACTTGGAAGATGAAACCTCTGGTTCTGGTGACCAAACCAGATTGGATCCTGCAACATTATCCTGGGACAAGTATATTCTCAATTTATGAAGCCACTCTGTCAAGTTAACTATGAAATGAGATGGAGGAGTGGTTGCAAAAATCCCATTCAATGAAAAATAGATCACCCTTCTAAAACTTGTAATAGTACATCTTTGAGCATCAGGGCTCCCTTTGAACATAGACATAGGCATTGGTTTATAGCGTGAAAAAAAAAAAGAAAATGGCTGCAAGCAAGACACTCTGCTAGTGGAATATCCAGAAGAGGTCTGGGATGTTTGTATATCTTTTTTAAAAATATTGTGGGAGTGCAATGGCTCAGCGATTAAAGACCCTGAGCTTGTCAGCTGGACAACCTGAGTTCAAGACCTGAGTGCCACATGACGGGATGAGTTCCCATTCTTGCCCCATTTCTTGCCCATCTGTTAGTTCAAAAGCATGCAAATGCAAGTAGAAAAATAGGTACCATTTTGATGGGAAGGTAACATCATTCAGTGAACCTTGGCATATAGTCATTCTGGCCACATGACCACAGAAGAGTCTTTGGATAATGCTTGGCTCCCTTGGCTAGGAAAAGGAGTTGAGCACCACTCCCTAGAGTTGGACATGACTGGACAGAGGAAATCTTTATCTTTACCTTTTTAAAAAAAAAATTACTTGGTATACTTTGATGAAGGAAGTTTAGAAAGTCCTTAAAAGCTTGGCGAGAACTATCAAAGGTATTGACTAAAAAGCAAGTTAGCATTTTTCTTCCTTCAGGCCCAGTGCTGTTATCCTTGTTTTTCTGTTTGTTTTTGAATGCATTATTGTTTGCGTATAAAGTACAATGTTATTATCTTTTTATTTTCTTTTTGGTAGTTAAAGAAACATAATTTGAGCTTTATTTCCAATTGTTTAAAATCCTCTGGCATCACAATCCATAGTAAATTTTTGCTAGAGCAATTTTCTGAAGAAAACTTCCCTGCTTTAGTGGAATATTGCTCACCATTATTTTTATCAGAAAATGAACTGTGATTACTTTTCATGCACTAGCCAATTATTACATATGCACAATGTCAAGTGTTACTACCTAATCATTTTCTTCAGTGGGATACGTTTTCTGGTTCAAGGAAGATGCTGAGATCCTTATGTACTTTACATATTATGTTATTGCTATAGATATTGAGTTCAAAAGGTGATGGCCATTCATATAGCTCAAAATCTCAAGTACTGTTTAATAAAGGAGAGCTTGCTGCTGCTTTTTTCCATTATTAAGACATAGATATAATCAAAAGCAGTGGGGCTTTTCTTTTATAAACTTTCTCAGACAATTGTCTATTATGAATAGGATAGGATAGGCAGCAAACTAATGTTCCATTAGATTAATGTTTAGGGGCATGAATAGATCAAGAGGACAAGCATGGAAAGGCACCCTGCCTCTCAATAGTTTATCTAAAGATGGTCTATCTATGGCAACAATTCAGAAGTGAAAAGAACAAAGCTGGCAAAAGACTAACAAAACATGACTTCCTTGAAGTATTATGCTGTGACTCGTTATATGTAACCAGGAATGAAGTCACCAACTATAGTACTGAAACAAATGTTTTACATTTGTGAAATTAACTGATCCCTGGAAATAATTAAATATGAAGATTAAGTGGCCACTTTTTGGAGGCCACCCGTTACTATATAATCGAATAATTACACATCTTTATGCCAGCAAAATGGCAAGCAATTCTGAGGACCCAGCTGTAGGAGAGTACTCCATGCAGAACACAAAGGCTACGTTTTTCATTTCTAGCCTCTTCTGCCTTCAGAAAATGTATTTTAGAATCTAGATTTGTCGCAATAGAGCTCGTATCACTTCAGATATGTAGTAAATCTAATTAGGCACATGACCCTTGCCACTACAGAAACATTCCGAATTTGCCGTTAGAGGGACAAAATTGTTCATATTTCTCCAGAAAACATCAGTGCTTTTGAAATTCCAAAGACTAAACCAACTGCAACTAAAGGAAGAGATAAAGTTTGGAAGTCAATTTGAGTTGTATGTAGAAACCACTCATTTAAATATTTAATTATAGTTTGTTTTAAACCCCTCTGCCTCTAAATACTTTTCAGGAAGCTTATGGACAAACACTAAACATTTAGAGTGAAAAAGAACTGGATAAACTACAGTTGTGTTCAAAATTATGCAACCCCCAATGCTGTAAAGGGTTTTAGGGAATTTAGTGTACATTTGTAAT
>JAEANM010020489.1:0-12090 GCA_017656035.1 Myanophis thanlyinensis
TGGGTGCCGCCACAGAGAAGGCCCGAACCCTCGGCGTTGTCAGACGACAACGCCCTGACGGTGGAAGACCGAGGAGGAGTTTGGGCACTTAGTCTGTAAAAGAGATCACTGGTATAGAGGATTGTGCTGAGTACAGTTTCAGGTGTTCATTGGCCAAGTAAAATTTCTTCTATTGGATCATTTTAACCAAGGATAAACAATGTGACATCATCTAGATCACAGGTGTCAAATTTGCCATGTCACGTTGCCATCATGTGATATTCATGACATTTTTCCCATTCATGGAGCTGGGATGTGGTCTGAATGTGACGCATCCAGCCCATGATTTGCCAGTTTGGCAACCATGCTCTAGAGAACGTTGGATTGCATTTTCTATGATCCTTCATTAATTTTATGGAATCTCAGGTTCAAAGTTGGTTGTGTGTGTGTGTGTCCAAGAGTATTATTAACTTTCTGGATTTCAGGATATATGGGAAAGATTTCCTTTAGAAGTAAACTTATCTGTTGTAGCCTGTCATCTGCCAGCCCTTCCAGCAGCCAAATCAGAGGAGGCGGCGGCATGGGAATAAGGATCAGCAGCGAGGCAAGCCAAGAGCTCTAAGGGAGAAGACACAATGGAACTGGCAGAGAGAGACAGAAATGGAACCTGGGC
The DNA here is from genome assembly GCA_017656035.1 of Myanophis thanlyinensis. Classification (NCBI taxonomy): domain Eukaryota; kingdom Metazoa; phylum Chordata; class Lepidosauria; order Squamata; family Homalopsidae; genus Myanophis; species Myanophis thanlyinensis. The sequence continues at coordinate 653 of JAEANM010020489.1, forward strand.
CATCCATCAGCCATCAGATGAAGAGTCAATGGCCCCCAGGTCTGGAGGTGGTTGATGAAGAAGAGGAGGAACTGCTGGGTGCAGTGCCTGATGTGCAACTGTGCAGAAGGCAGAGAAGAGGAGAGCAGTGGAAATCCATGGGTCGATCCTGGGGAAGGAAGAGCCATCACTGCTAGCAAGGTTCCACCCTAGCTCTGGGTATAAAAGGCAGGGAGCGGAGATGAATAGATGTGGCAGACAACTATTCATCTTCTGGGTGGTTGGACTTGTTAGTTTGCATTGAAAGAGAAACATTTTGGCAGGGCTGCCAGCACTCCGAATAAAGGCACCTTTTGAGTTCACTTCAGAGGGTTTGTCGTATTTGGGGAGCTGGGTCAGAACATCATCTCCCCGTTTACTACAGGCAACAAAATGGTTAACGTAGAGAACTATCTCGTTTACCCATATCTTTCTCTTTTGATTTGAATTATCAGTAGTTAGTGTGGTCACCAGGCATTTAAAAAAGACAAGATTCCTCCTAGTTGTTTATAAATAGCATATCAACTAAATACTAATACTTTATTTTTAAGTTACTTCTATTAAATTGCTTTTCTGCCTTCGTAACTTGTGGGGAACCTGAGAGGTCTTGGGTTAATGTAATCTAATGCATCCTAATGGGTAGTGTAATTGTAATTGCCATTCTGGCTGTCCCCAGTGAATTTAACTTATTGAAATGGAAAACACAGCAAAGTAATTTACTGTGCAGTTTGAGACTCTTCCCTCTCTTCCAGGGTTATGCTTTTTATTTACAGAAATCAGATACTGACTATGGAGCAATGATATGGCTATTTACCTCCTTCATTTATGTACACATCTCTGATGTCCCTGCAAGCACAAATAGAAAAGTTTGAATTGTAAAACTGGTTATAAAAAAAACCCCTAGAGTTTCCTTTAGTCAAAGGTATAGTCCTTTCTACTTATTGCTTTACTTCAAAAAGCCACCACTTCACTCATATCATAGTCTACTATAATACAGGAAAAAACATAAATCAAGAATGGAATAGGAGAGCAGACAGTGCGACTACAAAAGTCCAAATGGTAGCCTTTCATCAGGTGGCCCTGCTGACCTTCATAGCCTACCTGTCTCCAGTACATGTCACCCCTGCCTGCCTGTCTCTGCCCGTACTTATTCAGGAAACCTATGAGCCACTCAAGACTTCCACAAGGAAGCTTGTGGGGCTACCTGTGAAGCTCCATAGGGCTATCTGTGAAGAGTGTTCAGAAGCTACAGTTGATTCAGAATGCAGCAGCATGGAGAGCTCTAGGGTAACACTTTTATTTATTTATTAAATTTTTAAACTGCCTTTCTCCCGAGAGGGGACTCGGGGCAGTGTACAACCATCTAAAAAACAAGGCACGTTATACGTGCTACATTGACTGCTGATCTGCATCTAGGTGAAATTCAGGGTGTTGTTTATTAACTTTAAAGACCTTTATAGCATGTGTCCAGGATATGAGCCATGGTGGCGCAGTGGTTAGAGTGCAGTACTGCAGGCTACTTCTGCTGACTGCTGGCTGCCTGCAATTTGGCAGTTTGATTCTCACCGGCTCAAGGTTGACTCATCCTTCCATCCTTCTGAGGTATGTAAAATGAGGACCTAGATTGTTGGGGGCAATATGCTGACTCTGTAAACTGCTTAAGGAGGCCTGTAAAGCACTATGAAGTGGTATATAAGTGCTATTGCTATTGCTATATCTATGAAACCCTCTTTCTCAACGGGATTAGCCTGCCTCACTCATGCTGGCAGAAAGGGGACTATTATGAATTCTATCAGCCAAGGAACTTTTGATGATGGGATCCAGGATAAGGATCAAATATATTCACTGTATGTTGAAGACTTTCGTGAACCAGTATGAAACCCAACCAATCTATGGATAACTTTGAATGGGATAAAAATGATCATAGTTTAAAGTATGAGCAGACTGTATCACTTTTTCCCAGGCTGCTATTGTGATTTTAAATGACACTTCTACATCCTCTTTATTAAGAAATTGTTTGAGATGTCATATAGTGGGACTTCCACCTCATCCAAGAGATGTGGAAAATTTCCTATGGAACATTAACATAAAAGCATAAAAATTGTTCATTAAGGTGTTGTCAGATGCTAAACAAGCCTTCAGATGGACTGGTTATTTGATTTTTTCAAGGCCAGCAAATATAAACCCTACATTTTTTCCTCAGGTCTTTCATAATAAGATACTATTCAGAAATTGGGTAAGAGAGAGAAGAAAATCAGATTGCTTTCAGAGCAATAAAAAGTCTAGGTTTTTATTGAAATTGCTTGTGCTATTCTTAAAGCTTAATCTGAATGTCTTTTCATGTATTTTAATCATGGAGGAGTTGTCCTTATGAAATGTTTTGTTTAAATAAGGAAGCATGAGTAATCAGAAAAGCTACATAATTATGGTATAGAAAAAGAAAAACCATGAACATCAGGGAACCTTGCCACCTGATAAATAAAGTAGGGCGTAAAAAGAAAATCTAAGCTAGCTGCAACATGAGGTAGAAAAACAGAACTCTCTTTTTCAAACGGGAATAAAAAATTTCATGGAAATTGGAAGACAGATTTCAGCATGGTATTAAAATTAACTGACCTTGAGTCTGGCATAACTTGCCAAAACAAGCATTTTTTCCTGTCTTCTTTTCCTAGTTTTGCTGACTAACTTCACTTTTTAAACAGCTGTCTTGTTTTTGAGACCACTCAATATAGAGATCTATTCATCATGGGCCAAAACTCAGCTCTTACACAGGGCTTTTGTACATTTATGTGGGCAGTTCATAGACAAGTGTGGCTAGAGTCACCCTATCTACTCAGGGTGCAGGATGGTGGTAAGAGTCTATCAACGGATGCAGATGGGTCTGTGTCTCAAGTTGCTTAGTTAGTAAATGAAATTGACTTGGCGTTGATAGCCAAGCCAGTCATCCTTGCAGTGTGATAGGATACAGTAGGGGACAACTCACTAAGTAAGCAAAATTTAATTCTCCCCTCACATTGTTTCTAATATCCAGGTCTTGGTACTAACTAGATGTATAGAATATTTAAAGGGACTAAGATAATTCTGTTTTCTTTCCCCAAACCCAATCAGTCATATTTCAGGCCTCCTGTATGTTTTAAAGATTTGCCGTCACCTAAATAAAATTAGCCACACAGTTTTCCCTGACCAAGCTGAGCGAAAAGGACCATACGCCTGCTCAGTAAACCATCTTGAACCTAAACATTGAAGACGTTATCTTAGCTCTGATGGATAATGATGTAGGCCATAGATGGAAGGCAACCAGTTGAGAACGGTGATTTAAATGAGGCCTATCTCTCTCATGTTAAAACAAATATAGTTACCCAATTAAATTGGTAAGTGGTTGTGATTGGGTGGATGGGGGAGGGAGGGAGGGATTGTGGGACTGAGTGTTGAAAATGACAATGAAGTCATTTTCAACGCTCAGCCACAGAAACTAGTAGTACTGAGCGCTCCGTATTTGTTATCGTTGGCCACATTAGCTGGATTTGTTGAGAATTATACTTCAGTAACATTGAAACATCCGTTTGCTGTCTTCTTCTGAAATAACTGAGCTAAAATGGTTAAGAGGTTCTAGAACAAATTTGTATTATTGTTTGCTTTCTGATTTTGACAGCCTCTGAGTTATTAAAATAGGAAAGATTAAATGAATATTAAAAACATTTCTTCTACATTATATTTCAGTTCTGTAATTTACCTAAAATTTCCCGCATTTCCTAACAATGTTCTACACAGAGGCCTAAAAAATAGTAATGGCACAGTAGTATGTGTAGTTTAAATATTACATAGATCAAGCTTCAAAATCTCTTTTTGTAAATTTCCTACATTTAGAGGTTAGGCTATTCCTGTTTGAAGTCTCTTGCTAATCTAGTGGATACAGATAGCTGTGTAGAATAGATTTTTCCCAAATAAGATATACTGCCTGATTGTACTCTTTCTTTTTTAATTGCTGAAACTTGTGTTTCCCTGCAGCATTAGAAATCAATGAAGGCAACATAGATTATTATATCAAAGGAAAGTAAACTATGGAGAACCTGGTCAAGTCAGTAATATTGTGTGATTAAAGGAAGCAATTGGTCATTTCTCAAGAGACTTAAAGCTTACTTCCGAAATGGACATTACATGGGTTCCATGCTGGATCCCTGGCCTGTTACATTGTAGAAAGCCTTAGCTGTTCTGAGGTAATGACTTGTCTTTTTCTTTCCCTAAACTCAAAACCTTAATTATAGCAATGGAAATCAATAGTTGTATTTTAAAGATGACATAAATTAATGACGATCTCATTCTGATTTATCAAGCAGATGAGGCAGATCTAACCTAGGAAAATGATAAATTTCCCTCTCATCAACTGCTATGAAATCAAACCTAAAAAATAATAAGGGCCAATCAAAGATATCATTCTGAAGAAAGTAGCCATTATGCTATGAGTCCTGCCCTTTTTATATATGGCCCATGGCATGACTTTAGTGTGTGAATAGGAAAAGAGATTATAAGAACATAAGCAATGCCCTGCTGGATCAGATCTCTGGCCCATCTAATCTTCTCACAGTGGCCAACCAGCTTCATGTGGAAGCCCTCTAATCTCCCTGCAGATGGTCTTCAGAGGCAGGAAATGCACAGGGGATGCGCTAAAGATAACTGAAACATTAGTTTCAGATGCTGAGAGCTTACAGATAGAATAGATAGAAAATAGATTCAGGCTACCTGGGCTGAAAATTCTGTTGCATGCTTTATCTTCCATTTTTGTCAGGATGTGTATCATAACAGGAATGTACAATTTTGAATCTCAAATAAACCAAACCAAATGTGGATGGAACACGGGCTTATGAATGAAAAACTATACTACATATGTTGGATTACGTATTGGTTTATATTCATTAGGCATAAACCATTATTTCTAGTTCTACATTCAGCAGAATAGAAATAGTGAATAACCTTATATCGTTTTAAGAAAGCTGAATGACCACACATGACCTGTTTTCTTCATTGTAGTTTGTTTGGGAATATGGATGTTCCTTTCTACATTTGGAGACATTTGTTCTTATCCCTTCAGTAACCTAGATCATATCCTTTACAAAGAAAAGTTATATCTTAGTTAACATCTGCTTTGCATGTAGAAATCCTGGATTTAATAGTCTTTTCTTGTTTAAAGTTCTTGAGAAAGAAAATTCAAGAAGCAAGATGGAAAGCTGCTGGAAGTTCTAGTCAGCATGAATTTTGGGAGTTATAGTCCTAACATATCTGGTTGGGCATCTGACAACATATGATTACTTCTTAAAGTCTTACTTTCAAATTACCTCAGTCCTTTCACATTGATGTCACTTTACCAAATCTTCACATTTTAAGATTGCCTGCTCTAGCAGGCCTTGTTGGTATGTTAGGAAGTCAACATCACTTTGTAGTGTTTTTTGGCTGAGGAAAATTGAAATACTTATAATTTGCTGGAAGTCTGGAAAGGATTTGCTGAAGACTCAGGAAACTGGCCTTTTATTTTCATCAAAAGACTGTTTCTGTTAAGAAAATAATGGACTGGGTTAACATAACCTTGCCCTTTTTATGCTTCATCTTAAAGTCAAAAATATGGATTTTGTTACCCCTAGCCTGTTCCTAATGAGGGTCAGTTCTGGTTGTGAAGATATGCTGGTTGATGGTCTATATCAGAGGTGAAATTCAGCAGGTTCTAGCAGGTTTGATAGAACCAGCAGTAAATTTTCTAAGCAGTTCGGAGAACCAGTTGTTAGAAGAAATCTCCTTTTGTTTTTTATCCACTTTACAGGGTTAATCCTGTAAGGAAGGCAGGAAAGAAACATTCTAGTGTTGTTTCTAGCCTAATCTTTATTGCCCTGCTTACAGAAACTGCCTAGCCAGATACATGACCCCCAAGCCATGTCCACCAAGCCACGCCCACAGAACCAATAGTAAAAAAAAATTGAATTCCACCACTTGTCTATATGCTTAGCTGATTATAGCTTGTGGCAAATTCTTTTTAAAAGTACTAAAGGTCTGGTCACAGTAAGCTTCTTACCTGTTGTGTCATGGAAAACATGACTCCAGTTGAAAACTCTGGAACAGAAGTTAATAATGGTATAGTAATGTCATTACCATGGTTTAATATAGCATTCCATGTTTCTCTCATTAAGTGAAAAGTTCTGACACTTGTTTTTACTGTATTATATTATTTGGCATTTGCAATATTTTTTTTCCTAATGGCCTTAGTTTAATACATCTTTTATCAGAATTATACGTTAGAGAAAGTTTAAATATAGCATAGGAGTCGGGTTTCAGGTTTTAAATACTTAAAGAGTGGAAAGATCATTTTAGATGCTGAAATAAATAAAATACTTGAAGCAACACCACCTTGTGATGGATTATTTTCATGCTATTGTGATGGATAACATTGTGTAAATTTATTACAACGAAATCAGAGTGGTGGTAAACTTGTCAGTTCAGAAATAGTTCTGACAAAGACTTGTATGGGAAACATGATTTTTGCTGTTGAGTTCTTAAAAAGTTAATAGTAGAAAAGCTAGACTCATATATCATATAAATTCATAGTTTGATTCTGGCATGCTATCCAAATGCCCAAAATTTTTCTGCTTGATTTTTAAGGATGAAAACACTGATACAAAAAGTAAAACAGTCTCACCAGGAAGTAGAAAGATACTTGTTTTTCCTATTTTCTACTCTATTTTTTTGTCATACAGCATTAGCCTTTTGTCCTGCCTTCTTTGTTGTTACATATACCAACTATCTTCTCGTTATTTAAAACCACTCATTATTTTTCAGATCTCTAGGATTCGTGGCTACAAAATTCTGCTTTTGTTCATTGTTTAGTATAGTAATTGAGTTACATTGTTTAGTATAGTAACTCACATTGTGTTTTGCTTTGAAATAATTCTTAAAATGTTTTGGGAGCAGATTAGTTGTTTTAGACTATTGCAGTAAAATATCACTGAGTTTTGTGGCATTTTAATTATTAAAAATGTCATATGTTTTCATAGTCTTTAAACTATTATGTGGTTTGCTTGGTTTTGGCTTGCTGTTTTGTGTGATCTTAACTATTGTGGTTTTAAAATTATGGTTTATAATTTAATGTGAATCCAGCTGAGTTGTAATCTTCTAATCTAATGCATCAAATCAATGGGTTAGTGTTTTAAATGATATTTAATAAATATAATGTGACCTTAAGATGAAATTAAGTCAACAAAGATTTTTATCTTTACTATCAATTTTTGCAGATTAAGATGAATATAAATATAAACAGATGAATATAAATGAGAGCTCATTGTTACTCTTGATTTGGCTTCTTCTAGAGTTGTCCTGGTTTGATTCAGTATTCCTATGTTTATAAAAATCATAATTGGAAAAGAAATAAGATTGATCATGTTAATTGATATGAAACTATATTTTGAAATTGTGAAACCATGCAAAGAAATGAATTGTTTTATGTTGATGAAAAGATCTTTAACCACCTGGTTCAAAATCCTAGGCTTCATTTTATTTGCTGCTTGTTTTTACCTATGTATTTCTTTTTTTAAATCAACACCAGGAGGAAAAAAAAACTTGACTACAATTTAATCACTGATTTAAAAGAGTCTTTTTTCTTTGACCTTTTATTTTTTTAGTATAACTGGCAATTGGACTTATCTGTCTAATCATGATTTAAAAACCCATAGCTTAATGCAACATCTGATCAATCATTGTTTGCATGTCTGATTTATTAGAAAGTATTCTGCAATATATATACTATCTTGAATTAATTAATTCATAAAAAAAATACTTAGCCCCTTGCCCCCCAAACCTACAATAACAACTGATTGAAATATTTATTCCTGACAGCAGACTGTAATCATATCCAAATCTGAGCATATGGATGAGAGGGAGATACTTGCAAAATGATCATACTTTGGAACATGCTCATACACACACATCACCAACAGTGATCAGCATTTCCATCTGCTAGCTAAGACTTCTGTCTGATGTGTAAGTTATTTCTTTAACAGTACAAGTGTAGTAATTCTTAAGACATATGAAACAGAACATTTATGAAAAACTTGCCCCAATGATAAACAAAGAGAATTCTCCTTGATTCTTATGTCAAAAATTGGCTATTTACACAGAACTCAATAATTTATAAGTATATATTTTGGCCCATTCCATTCCAGCAATATTGTTTCTAGCTATCTAAAGAGCCTTTGATATAGCTGTCTCTCCTCCCAAAGTCAGTCTAAATCTTAGGTTAGCCAAGAATATGGCCAACCATTCATATAAATTCCTGCCTGTGAAAGATTCTGATAAAATAATTCACTCCAGCCAAGTCTAGACTTTTCTCCATTAGTAGGTGAGCCTCCAGGTGGCATCTCTGCTGAACTGTATCTGGATAACCTGAGCTTGCTTGCTTGCTTGCTTGTTTATTTATTTGAGAACATGAATAAAAAAATAAAAATTCAATGACAGGGATGATACGCATGTTAGTGCACTTTTGCACACACCCTCTGATGGTAGTGACAGAGCTTTTTTATGGAGAGGAGGAATCCAGTGTTTGCACTGCTGTAGAAATAGGTAATATTTTATAATATTAATAATATTAATAATTCTGGGAATGTATGAATATTCATATTAATATGCCAAAAAGGCAGCATGCTTTGATTCAACTCATCAGTCAGTCAACTCACCATGGCAAAAGGAAGATCAGCCTATTCCTTACATCGATCAGAGGATTTACTTTGCCAATTGAACACGCTCCAGGACTTACTTTGCCAATTGAACACATAATTCCCATTTAGCTTGTATGATTTTGTCCCAAAGGATAAAGAATAGCACATTAATTGCTATTTAAGCAAGAATGCAAGGAAACATTAGCTCAACCTCTCTAGCTTTAATGTATACATATTTTGGCCCCAATTTGGCCCCAAAAACAAAATGATCCAATTTTCCTCTCTTTTTCCTCCTTGTTCATTTCCCTGTGTTCTTGTTTTTATAGTTTGTAACCCTGGCCTATGATGAGAATAACTTTGTAATCGTCACAGAAAATGAAATAGAAATAAAATAAAATATAGAAAGCTTCAGGTTTTCTTGTGCAGGCTATTACTAAAGATTCTTTATTGGTACAGTTCATTACTAGAATTTTCATTGAAAATTCTAATTCTTAATTTTAAAATTTCTGGGAGAATTTCAGTATTCTAGATTTTGTTTTAGGGAACCAGATGTTTTGTTTTATTTTGTTTCTTATTAAAACTCATTGTGGTGAAGACTTTCAGGAAGCTATCCTACCATCATCATAACTATTCCCATGCCACAATGATCAATATTCCTTACTCTCCCAGTGAAATATCTGGGAAAATAATACAGGAAATCATAGCCAAAAGCTATACTCCTTATCATCACTAAGTGGAAAGTTCATTCAATTAGTCAGATTTGCTTCTAAATAACTGCAATTCCATGTGTATGTACTCAGAAATAAACTCCAGAAAGCTCAGTTTTACATCTAGAGTTTTACATCTAGGAAAACAACCAACATAAATCACTTTGGGGCAAATATGCCATAGTACTGATATCCTGTTCTGTTTAATTTCTGTAGGACCAATTTGCTGCTTTATTTCTTGAGTGAAAGAGTATTATCAATACTGGTAAAATGATTCTCAACAGAAGTGTTTCTTGAAACTTTCTTACACTGATAGCTCAGAGTTGAATGTTTGAACATTTGTCAATCAAGAAAAAAGGTTATCAGTCAATGGTGAATATTGATTTCAGGAGTTGGTTACTGTTTTAGGCTATGTGGAATCAAGTTTAATTCTTCACAACTTCATGGTGGAATGAAGAAGCTAAAGTGCTCTGGGACTTTAGAAATCAGACAGACAAGTATCTGCCATACTGCACTCCAGACTTAACAGTTGTTGATAAGAAAGACAAAAAAGTCTGAATAGTGGACATTGGTGTACCTACAGACAACAGAAGAGGAAAGAAATAACTGAAGAAAATCACAAGATACAATCTGTAAATAGTAGTAGAACAACTGTGGCAAAAGAAAGCAAAGATCATACCAATAGTAATAGGTGCCTTTGGTGCAATTCCAAAACATCTGAAGCACCACTTGAAGACCATTGGAATTGACAAAATCACCATCAGACAATTTCAAAAGGATACCTTTGATATTATTAAACAACATCTGCCCTATCGCAGGATGTGGAGAAGGACTGGATAGTTAGAGAAAAAATAATGCAAAATCTAATCTAAACATCTGGTCAATTGGGCAACCAACTATAATAATAATATTCTGTTTTACTCCGAAGTTGAGCCTGATGGTTTTCCTGGAGAATGGATTAGAACAAGGATCATGGTCCAACAAAAACAGCCCTACATCCAAAGATTTAGGAACTGAAGCTTTCACTAGCATGGAGATAGTCATAGGAACAGTTTTGCCTGATAAATGCCAGGCTACTTTTGGAAATAAATGTGACTTCCTCACGGTATTGGAGTCTGTGTATATGTGTGGGTGGGGGAGTCATTTTGGAGAGCAGACCACAGAAAGATAAGTAGTGTTCTGGCTAGACTTCGGCAGCTGCTCTGCTTCTGACTTTCCTTTGATAAATTTGACACAGATTTATCTGGCAGATTTTTGCTTTCTGTATGACTGGCCTAATAGCAGATATCAAAACACAGGTATGCCACCAGAACACCTAGCTTACTGTGGTTTATAGTCTCATTACTATTTGTGTAAATCTTTCTTCTTTAGGGCATTATTTGTGTTTATTTCTTTAGAGAGATACCTGGCAATGTGCTATGCAGTTAAGAAGCAATGTATTAGAGAAACTATCTAATTACCTTTGCATTTTAATGAACAGAATGTCAGATTATTAGCTCCAAAATATAGAGAAGGTTGCTAGTTGAAGCATCAATGACTAAGATTGTCTTCATACTTGTCAGGACGATGGAGGTCAAACTTGCATTGTAGACTGACATACAAGCACCAGCAACACTGTTTCTATCTCCCAGGAGTGCTTTACTTCATTAATTTTAATGGATGAGAGACTGTTCAAAAAGAAGCAGTGTGTACTTAAGCAATCCATTAATGTGCAAGGAACTTGTAAATGTCTGTTTAACATCTCATCTTGAATTGTTACCATGGCACCCTTTGAGTCAAACTATTGTGGTGCATACTAGAAATACTTCTTTACTCTGGTACTTAGCTTATCTGCAGGGTCGCATATGTACCTCACTAAAATCAGAATGGTTTAATTATTTAAATCAATTAATTCTTAAGGGACTTTGTTGAAATAGATTGGTGCAGTATATGGTATTTATTTATTATTTATTATTTATTAGTCATATTTATATACCGCCCCATCTCCGCAAGGACTCGGGGCGGTTTACAGCCGATAAAA
>JAEANM010020490.1:0-12090 GCA_017656035.1 Myanophis thanlyinensis
AAATATTCTGCCTTTTAATATTTCCTGGAATATTTCATTTTTTCCTAGGAGAGGGGTGGGTACTAACTTCCAACAGTTATTTTCACCTACTTTCTCTAATATTGGAAGATTATTCGAACTCAAGGACTAATAATCATTTTGGTTATCTTTTTGCTCACTTAGATAACCGATAGGTTATTACTTCCATTACTTGGGGAAATTGCATTGATCAACAACGTGCGCCTCCAAGTAGCAGTGCCTTAACAGAAAAATGTATTAAAGTGACAGCTGCAGTCAAACTTGGTTTCATGACATGAATGCCCGTTGAGTCTTCGGTGCTAATGGTGAACACTAAGGGGAAAAAATATCTCGAGAAATAAACATTCTCCACCTTCCAAGATGATCGCGCGAGAAACCATTTTATTAACATTATTAACATAATAACGAATTATTAGAATATTCGCCCCTCACAAGAAACGCCTATTTTATCCCACCAGGGAAGTATAATTTGCTACCAGTTTGTAAATAAAATGAGGATCGGTTTGATTACTAACAAGATGAGAGGAAATAGATCTGACATAACGAGTATGAAGCGCGAAGACGGAAAAAAATGTGCCCACCCTTTGCAAACGGGATGCAAATAAAATACTCAAAAAACTAGCAACGAGGTCAACCAGCGCGAGGAACAGAAGCGGCGCTTCTCCCGCCTTTTTGCCGTTGCTAAAGCCTTCCGCCGCCGCCGCCTCAGACTTATCTCCAGCCACCTCCGCGAGATCGCCTGCGCAGGCGCAGATGGCTCCGACTTTTCCCGCCTGCGAGTGCCTGTCGCGGACACGCACTGAACGAACAGAATGCCGAGTTCTCACCCTTCCTTTCCCCCCACCCCCCACATCCCCAAACGACTCAATGCTGTTGGCGGGAGTACCCGACGCCCTGCGTCGTGACGTCACAGACGCGACGTTCTTGCGTCCTGTGCGTCGGGCGCCGTCGGCGTCGGGCGTGTCCCAGAATACACCGCGCGGGACTGGCTCCTGCCCACAGTTGAGCTCGGCCTCCTCCTCCGTCTCCTCGGTGGAGCCGAGCGGAGCAAGAGCGGCGGCCCCGGAGGGTCTGGGACGAGTCGGACGAGGCTATTTTCTTCCTGTTCTTCTCGAGCAGTTGGGATAGCCTTCCTCCCCCCTGACCGGTGGGGCGCTTGAGCCCAGCGGAACATGCGGCTCCAGTTGCCCCGCGGCGAGGCCGGCGAGTGAGGGAAAGAGGGAGGGAGGGAGGAGGGGAGGACGGTGGGGCCTCCTCTCGCCCCCAATCTGCTGGGCCCGGGGCTCTTCCTCCCCCAGGGAGGCAATGACAGCGGCTCCGGGACCGTCCCCGCAGCAGATCAGGGACCGGCTGCTGCAGGCCATCGACCCCAACAGCAATGTGAGTGAAGCGGGATAGGTTACAGGGAACCGGGGGCAGCTTGCCTCGAAGTACTTGCCTGTTGTTCTGTTATTCCCTCTTAGTCCCAGGTGACATGAACCATGCTGACTGAAGTATGGTGGATTGTGTAGTCCACCACATGTGTAGGGAGCCCAGCTGTAAAAATCTTGGGTCAAGGATAAGGGAGAATTGTTGTGTGTATATTGTATACATACATAACATAATGACAATAAAGTAGAAAGAAAGGAAGAAAGATGGGGACCATCTTTTGCTCCTGCTTAAGAGGCGAAGGATTCCTGTAGTTAGATGTGGATGTATCTGTGGGGATGGGGGGGGGGGGATGCTCTCAGAGAGAGAGAGAGACAGTCTGCCTATATAGATTTCTAAACAAATTACACTTCTGATAGGAATGGTGTCAGGAAGGTTTTGAGTCTAAATCCTCTACCCTCTTGTTCTCTCTCTCTCTCTCTGCCTGTCTCTCTCTCTCTGTTCCTCCATTTGCATGGCTACTGGAGCAATTCACCCTCCCCCCCACCCACCCCACTTTTTGCCAAAAAGTAGGTGCTGCAAGAAAAGGAATTGACCAAGCATCTTGTCTGTAGTCCCCCTTCTGGTGTCTCTTTGGATCTTTTGTAATCTTCCGAACTGTATTCCGTAATGCCCAATAGCTAAGCTTGTTTTTTAGTCCTTTGCTGATCATTTATTGTACTCTCATTCTCTTCCCCAATATAAATTTATTTGGATACCCAAATAAATAGTGTTTTCTGTCTGGCACCATTTTCCTCCCCTTTTTTGCTTCTTCAGAATAGCATAACTTGTGTAGTATGGCTCAGAGCTAGACAATGATGGTCTGCCAGTGAGCAAGAATTTGGTATTTATTTGCTGCGGCTGAGGAGGGTGGCTTGTGATGGTTTGGGCTAATCTTTTTCATTTTAAGGCCTTCTTGAAATACTTCATCTTACCTCTTTCTCAGAGCATCTATGTATTCTGTACTGATATAAGAGCATCTTTTCTTTACCTTGCTTTGATTTTGTGTATTGTCCCTAATCCTCCATGTGTTAGGTATGTGTGAATCCACTTTGTACAATCATATTGTATGAGTCTGAGCAGGGAAATTTTACTGCATTTTTGTTCTAGTTCTCCCAGCTCCCATTTGTAGAGCAGGGTCCTGAGCTGTATTCCTTTGAAATTTGTAAAATTATTTATTACTTCAGCTTGCTGCATCTCCTAATTCCTCCACACCCAGCCTTTATTTTCTGCTTGTTAGGCATAAGATTCAGAATATTTATATTCAACCAAACTAAAATCACTGTGCTAGTCTTTGTTAAGAATCCTTGGATGTTTATCATTTGCCATATTTCAAATCAGGCCCTGGTGTTACTACTCACTCTTTGGTAGTTGTTCTGTCAGCTGCCATAAGTAGAGAGCCTCTGTTTATGAGTTCTTTCATATCACTGTGAGTAAGTAAAAGAGATAGTCTGGATGTGCTTTTCTCTACTGCACTCTATGTTTATGGAAATAGTCATTTTATATTAAGGTAAAGATACATGGCATGTAAACAGTTGTATGGTAGAAGAGCCAGTTGACTCTTGCAGGCTTCCCTTAGCTTAAGCTTTCATTCTTTCCAGTAAGTCTGAATATATTTGCATGTTTATGTGCTTTTCGGTTCTTAAGTATGTGACTTATCCTTCAAATGTTTGGAGGACAGTATACACTTTATCAGAAATACGTATTCTTAAGATACTTCAGGAAGTTGTACTGTTTTCTTTTCCTTTCAAATCTATGATTGTTTATTGACTTGTTTTAATTTATGCTACACTATTCCTCAGAATGAAAGCTTAAGGGAAGTCTGCGAGAGTCAATTGGCTCTTCTACAACTGGACTGTTTATATGCCATGCATCTTTACTCTGATATAAAGTGACTATTTCCATAAATGTAGAGCACACATAGCATGCGTAGTGCTCCCTCCAGGTTCTTTTCCTTATTACAATACCCCTGTGAGTTGGCTGGATTGAGAGAGAGTGACAGGCCAAAGTCACTCAATGAGCTTTCATGGTAAAACAGAACTACAGGTAGTCCTCAACTTACAATAGATCGTTTAGTGACCATTAAAAGTTGGAAAAAGTGACTTATGACAATTTTTCACACTTGCAACCATTGCAGCATTCCCCATGGTCATGTGATCAAAATTTAGACGCTTGGCAACTTACACATATTTATGATGGCTGCAGTGTCCTGGGATCAAGCTCTTTTCTAGTGGATTGAGATGACCCCAGCCTCACTAAATAAAGCAGAATAATTGTGTTAAAACAGATTTATTTGCTTGTCTTTTCCTACTTGGCCTCATTCTCAGCTGATGATTTTTTAAAAAAATTTAAACCACACTTTTATAAAATAGGTGATATTATTTTTAAATGGGAGTTTGAAGTATACTTATGTTTATGTTTGCTGCCTTAGTGCTATGTACAGTAGAACCCATACTTCATAGGCAACAGTTTGGTAAATAAATGTAAAAGAATTGTGGTTTTCTTTACTGGGCACTAGGTTGGTATACAATCTCCAAGATACCGTCAATCTTTATATACTATAGTAGTAGAATTATTTATAAAAAATGTGAGTTGCTGATGAACTTAGGTCTTTTTAGTTCATCTTAATAAAAGTGGCTCGCTATTGCCAGCCATAGATTATTAATTCGTTTATTTTTTTTCTGTTGGTAACTTCACAAAACTGTCTTCCTTAGCAAACTTTTTCATAAACGTTTTATACAGTAAGGGACAGAATGAACACCCATTTTAAAAAATGCTTCAGTTGAGTGCTTCATTCCTTCTGGGGGTTGCTACTATTAGTTGGGAGTGTATACACTGCAGATTTGTGTTGCATGTCATGAGGAAGAAGATAAAAATAATGGAAATGTGGAAAAGTGTTTAGTTACATATGTGTGTATGAACATGTCCTGATAATGGCATGCAAAGTTAAGGTACAGCTTCATAATGTAGGTCACTGAGCTGGTGTCATGGCATCTGGTATGTCCAGGGAAATGATCACTACACCTTAATTTTTGGAGCCAATGCTATGGACCAAGGACATCTTACTTATGGCAAATCTAGCTATGTGTTTTATTTATTGGACACCCCTTCAAGCCATTCTTCATGTAGATTAATTAATCTGCTTTATATATGTTTGATAATAAAATCCCAATTTTGGCAATAATAACATTTAGAGTATCAGAATAAAATGAGATTCAGTATACTGGAAACAATTTTATTTAAGTCATGTGTCTACAGGGTGACACTGAAGAAACCCAGAGAATTAGAAATGTTTTCACTTACCGTAAAAAAAAGTAAGCAACCCCAAGTAGAAAAAAAGAGTTCCAGGCAAATATATTTTCAGCAGAAAAAGCATCATCTTTTGACACTACCTGTTTCCAATATTTCAATTCTTACGTAGGGAATTCCGGGGAGTTCACTGACATAGGCAACTCTACTGTCCAGTGTGACATGGTGTGGCTAAAGCATAAGCGTCTCTCTAAAAGGATACTTACTTTCTGTTCATTTTTCCCCACAGATACATAACATGGTGGCAGTACTGGAAGTGATCTCCAGCTTGGAGAAATACCCCATCACCAAAGAGGCTCTTGAGGTTTGTTCCTACAGCAAGTATTATTTTCTTGAGAAGAAGAAAAAATCATAGAATTCCAGAAAATGCCAAAAGTAGGCATGGTATTTAAAGTTGTAGGAGGAGCTATATGTTTCATCTAGTTTATTCTGGTCTAAATACTTAAATTCAACTTCTTGTTAGGCTTGATAATAATTTGTCGTTGAGAGAAATGTGCTCTCACTGTTTTGACACAGTAGTTAAGAAAAGCAGCAAACAACAGGATTTTACTGGTCTGTCTCTGAATGCCAAAGAAGCTCCAGGTGTCCCAGCAATCATACAACCTCATATTCCCAGTCTCTTATTTTGACTGACATTCATGGGAGAACAGAGGAAGCTGTTCATCCAAGAATTATGGTGGTTTCACCTCTTGAAATAATTGCATTTTTAGATTATTTTTCTTGACAAGAAGACAAGCCCAGTAGGAGCAGATTTAAACCAACTATTTCTTGTAATTCCCGTAAGCCTTTTCTTATGTGTTTACTATTTTTCAGTTTCAGAATTTTGTAATGTCTGCAGTCTATGGATGTGTATATGCCATACTGAATAAGGCAGAACTGACTTTTTGATTGCATGGCTTTTCTTTCACCTTCCTCGGTCCATGTGTTGATTAAAGGAGAGAAGAACACCCAAGCAGTGAATTATTGTGGTTGATAAAGATGTGAGCCTTTTAAGCCAGACAAATGTGCTAGGAACTTATCAGGATGTGCTTGAATATACTGTAAATATTCTTAATTATTCAAGGCTTTGGAAACTCCCCAGTCCAATTTAGTATAAGCAAATGCATAAAAACAAGTAGAAATAAGAATAAACAAGACTAAGAATAATAAACATAATTTACTGCTTTTACTTCTTGCCTGCTAAGAAGGTTCAGTCCTCTGAGAAGACAGACACTTAAGTCCTTTACCTGATTTATTGTGGCCAAAAGTTTTTATCTTAACCAAATGGAACTTGATAAGAGTCATTTAAAGGAAATACAACAAGCAAGGGTAGATTCACATCAAGCTTTTTGCAGTTAATTTTGTCAACATTCGCAAATAGGTCACTTTGAGCCTTAGTGAACTGCATAAAGTCACATATGATAAAATGTCCATATTCTGTGATAGTTCATGGATTTTAGACACTCCTTGTGATAAATTTTTTTGACTCATATAAAGAATGAGTATTGACAGCTTGCCTAAACTTGTTACAGCTCATCTATTGCTGTAGCCTGTGGAATTTCATGGAAGCTTCCCACAGCTTTCTCTGCCAGCATCCGTCAGAAAGAGGGAATGTAATTCATAACTGGTTGATGCTATACATTTCATTTGCAATTGAGATGCTTTTCTGCTTGCCCTGTTTTATTAAGTGCAGAATAGCTTAATCAACAAAGGAAATTTTTTGTTGATTTTGATTCACTTACAATGGCCCCACCTTGATTTATTCTTCATTTCAAAGTATATTTGGATGGGGTCGTCTTAGTTCAACTTAGAACTAAGGAGAAATTTCCTGACAGAACAATCAGTGGAACAACTTGCATCCAGAAGTTGTAAATGCTCTAACACTGGAAGTTTTTAAGAAGAGATTGGATAACTATTTGTCTGAAATGGTATAGGGTTTGACTAGAAGACCTCCAAGGTCCCTTCCAACTCCTATTCTATTCTATTCTCTTCTATAGGATATTCTGCAACACTAGATTTGTGTACATATTCATGTTTGATATGATTATATATTTGGGGAAAAATTAACCAGAGAATGTTCTTCTGCTTTACCTACCAATTCGATTTTTTTACTTCCTTAAACATAGGTTAGATTCAAATGCTACACAAAATATTTTTTCAGTGTGATATTAAAGTATTTGAAAAAATACACTTACTGTAGCATTGATATTATAAATATTAAGAATGTATTTAAATAAATCAAAATATTTATTTGGATTTAATGTCTGCATTTGAAAATGTAACAGTGGCTTTGTATTGATTAAAGTTTTATGAAGATTATCATTTATTTGATTTAAAAGCCCATAGTGCTGCTCTGTATCGAGTAATAGCTCTTTCTATTTTTTCCCCATAATGATACGGTAGTTTTTTGAAGCAGGCTGGCCTGAGAGTGAGTGACTAGCTTAAAGTCACCCAGAGACCTTCTGTAGTTGTGGACAGATTGGAAGCTGGCTCTCTATTCTAGCCCAACACTTTAATCATTATATGACACTAGTGATTAACGTATCAAAATTGTTCTGATGTTCTTATTTTAGCGTATTTGAATCATGTGAAAAATACAGTTTGATGCTATTGTCAATTAGAATTGTATCAAAATATAGCCGCCTTATTTGATTTACATTGTGTGAATTACAAATTAACTTTAGCAAACGGAGCTATTTCTCAAAATGGAATTTTTTAGGAAAATATGCAAAGGAAGTTTTCTGGATAATTTTCCACCTCACAAACTCCTTCCTCCTTAATTGTACCTCTTCTGGTGGTTGCCCCTACTCTGACTGTGATTTAAGAAATGAGACTCAAAAGTCTGCTATTGAATTGCCCTGTGCTCCTTTTTCCTCTTCTGGGCCTCGTCAGAATATATCCATTGAGAAAATAAAAGTTTCTCCATTAATGATATTTGATGAGGTGTCTTTTAAAATAATCCTTGTGTTCTTTTGTTTTGTTTTTAAAAAAAAATTAGGAAACACGACTGGGGAAGCTTATCAATGATGTGAGGAAGAAAACCAAGAATGAGGACCTTGCTAAACGGGCCAAAAAACTGTTGAGGAATTGGCAGAAGCTGATTGAGCCTGTGTCACAGAGTGAAGCCACCTTGAGAGGATTGCCAAATCCGCCTGGATCAGCCAACGGTGGGGCTCACAACTGCCGAGTGGAAACTTCTCCTGGGTCTGTGATTGGATCTAAACCCATTCAAGATGTGAAGAATAGAAACGATGTCCAAAAGCTGCACTCTCCAAAGCCAGGGAACCGGAAGAGGCAAGGGGAGCCCAAGGATGGTCTTCCTTTGCCGCTGCCAAAAGTTTCCAAAGCCAGTTATGAAGTATTACAAAACTCTTCTCCGCCTCCCACCAATGGGATTGGTGGAAGCCCAGAGAGCTTTCCGAGCCCTCCAGACGTGAGTCTTCTCCCAGGGCCAGAAGGCAACAGGGATGAGGTGAGTGAAAATGACAAGCCTACCAAGATTCCCATCAATGCAGTGCGGCCTCACACCAGCTCTCCGGGACTCTTCAAAACTTCCGGGACATCCTTGCTGTTGAAAACAGCAGTCCTGCAACAGCAGCAGCAGCATGACAAAGCAGAGGAGGCTGCTGCCAACCAACCTAGGAGTCCCCGTTGCTCCTCATTCAGTCCAAGGAATGTCAGGCTGGAAACATTTGCTCGGCAACATACCACGTACTCCCCCAAGAATTTGACACTTGCCCCGTGCCTAAGGCCCTCTCTGCTGGATGTTCCAGTGCCCTTATCGCCACCTCCCCCTTCTCTAGTACAGCTGTCCCCACAGCCAACGCTAGCAAAGAGACTGGAGGCATCTCATCAAGTGGACCCTGAAGCATCCCTTCATGATCAGGAGCAGCAAAGAGTGCCTGAGGGCCAGCTTCAGCTCAGCGCAGGAGCCTCTCCCGGCAGTGGAGCAGGCTCCCATTCAGTAGAGTCTTTGGCACCCTTGGTTGACTTATCACCAGACGCTTCAAGGATGGACAGTGACAGCGCCGCCTCGGGGTCTGACAGCAAGAAGAAGAAAAAGTACCGGCCCAAAGACCACACGGTCAACTTGGACGGGCAGCTGATGGAAAGCGGGGTCAAGCCTGTACGGTTAAAAAAAGAGCGGCGGCTGACTTTTGACCCCATGACGGGCGAGATCAAGACTTTAGCACAGAGGGACTCTTTGCAGGTGGATCTTCCTGCTCTTGCCGAGCAGCACAGGACAGGCACAGATAAGCAGGAGCTAAAGCCGCCTCTGCAGAGTCCCTTTGAACAAACGAATTGGAAAGAATTGTCCCGGAATGAAATAATCCAGTCCTATTTAAACAGGCAGAGTAGTTTGCTGTCCTCCTCAGGGGTGCAGACTCCAGGGGCTCACTACTTCATGTCTGAATATTTAAAGCAGGAGGAAAGCACTAGGAGAGAAGCCCGGAAAACTCATGTCCTGGCTCCACACAGCAAACCTGCAGACTTGCCTGGGGTAACACGGGAGGTGACACAGGATGACCTTGACAGGATATGCAGCCAACACTGGCCTGGCGTGAATGGATGTTATGATACACAGGGTAACTGGTATGATTGGACGCAATGCATATCGCTCGATCCACATGGGGATGAGGGGCGCCTGAACATCCTGCCTTACGTCTGCCTAGACTGAGTACAATTTTGCTAAGATGCTTTTTTTACACTGGCAGGTTAGTAAAGTGGGCAGGTGCTGTGCCATCCCCCATCTACCCCCCCCCCCCCATCACGCTGAAAAGAGGCTCACAAAGCAGAGAGGGTGTGTCAGAGAGCTGGACACTGGCAGTTTCTTCTTTCCTGTTAATTTTTTTTTTATTTTTGTGAAGTGCTGCTACCAGTTTACTAACAAAATTGCAAAGGGAGGCATAACAAAAGGTTTGATTAAAAAAAAAACAAGTAGAGTTCTGAACTCTAGCAAGCCAGCTGTTAGAAACAAAAGCAAAACAAAAGTGTTCGTTTTCCAAAGGTGAAAACCGTTTTCCAGCTATTTGTGAATGCCAGAAATCCAAGGTCAGGCAGCAGGTACAGGTGTGGGTCATTGTGGAAATGAAACATTTAACACAAGCGTATAGTTGAGTCTATTTATTTGTCTTGGTTTGATTTTCTTAAAAAGAAATAATATGGCAGTGAGGTGTTTTTAAAATGAACTGTGCAAAACTATAGGTAGTTCTTCTTTGCATTGCATCTCTTCAAAAGTCCCCCTGATGTGGAGATGTGACTTGCAATGATACGTGCTCTGTGGTGCAGGAAGGGCCCGAGAGAAAGAGAGAGGAGAGTGCCCACCTTCGGCTTGGCATTCCGTAGAGTTTCACGGGGCGTAGTCTGGTTTCAGTTTCAATTGAGATCCATGAAATGCTGCAAAAAAAGTGTTCAGATTTCTCCCAGCAGCAGCACCACCAGCCTAACACACGTTAACCCCTTTCTGCAGATTTTCTATGGGGAAAGCAGGGGGGATGGGCGGGAAATTGGTGGGAGTTTTTTTTTTTGTTTGTTTATTTTTTCTGTTTAACAAAGAAAATTCCAACTTGTACCGAGGGTGCTACTAGTTTGTAAATGTCCTGTGAAGGGGGAGACAGAAGCCTGTTTGTATGCTGGAAATATACTTGTTACCATTCCTTTAGATATTGTTTGCCTTATGGATATCCATCACAAAAAGCGACTTGCAAAAACAGCCTTAGTGAATGTACAGTAACTAGACTTCTGTGTTCTTGGGCGCAGAAGGGAGCAACTTTGCTATTGGTCCTTTCAGTGGACACATTGTGATATAAATGTGGAAATAAAAAAAATTTGCACAAAATACACACTGTCACTTTCTAATATTTCGAAAAATGGCCAGGTATAGATGAGGCTTTATAAATGGGGTCGCGAATGGAAGCAGAGTTGTTCTTGTCTCCTGTTGAGCAATTAAAAGATGATAAAATGTATGTTTTCTGCACCCACTAAGTCTGTGACTAGAGATGCGTAACTTGAGGGCATGGGGTCCTGTACATCCTCTCCTCCCACTTCTGCCTTGGCTGAAGCTCCCAGAACTCTCTTCAAAAGAGCTGCTGAATTGTTTAGTGTTATCAGTGGGAGAAGAGTTTTATTAAATATATGGGGTGTAATATAAATTGCATTTAATTAATTCAGATTTAATTAAGTGTACCTTTAAATTAAATCAAATTTAGTCTTTGTCCTGGTCCTGCATGTTTTTTGAGCTTGATTCTAACATTCCACTCAAATGCCCAGTTTGGTTATTGTCGCCATTCCTCAACAGAAGAACCTCGGCTGCAGACCATGCTTAGAAATATCTCACTCACAATATCCAGGAAAAATAAAAGATAATGATTTCTTTTATACAGGTAGTTCATGACTTGAAACATCGGTTTAATAACTCTTCATAGTTCTGACAGTGATTTAAAAAGTTACTTATGACCATTCCTTGCACCAAACAGTCATTACAGGGTTGTCAGGGTGTCATGCAATCAAAATTCAGTCATTTCGGCAAACTGGTGTGCATTTACAACTTTTGTTGCAAATGCACGGCAGTTGCCGTAATGACTGAATTTTGATCACATGATCTTGGGGACACTGCAATGGCCATAGGTGTAAGGACTGGCGTTTGAGGTCACATGATTAGCATTTGCAACCTCCTTCCCAGGGGGCTTCCAACAAACAAACAGTCAATGAAGATTGACTGTTTGTTTAATGGCCAGTGATTCATTTGACAGCCATACTAAAAGTTCTAAAACTGGACACAACTCAAATGCGTTGCTTAGCGCAGGGGTGTCAAACTTGATTTCATTGAGGGCCACATCAGGGTTGTGTTTGACCTTGGGGATATGCGGCCAGAGTGGGCATGGCCAGCTCGATATCGTGTTGGGGTACCTGTGGTGGCCCAAGCGCTCTGCCAGCGAAAATGGGTTGCTAGCCCTCCCAAGCTGGCGGAGGGTTGCAGGAGGCCGTTGCAGCCAAAAATGGAGCTTGGGAGCCCATTTTCGCTGGCAGAGGCACTGTGGGCTAATCCCTTGCTATTTCCAGGGTGACCCCGCAGGCCAGATCTAAGTGTCCCATGGGCTGGATCCGGCCCCCGGGCCTTGAGTTTGACACCCCTGCCTTAGCAGATGTTCCAGGCCCAATTATGGTTGGAAATCAAAGAGTACCTGTATTTTAATTTGCAAAATATTTTGCAATTGTCTCTGAAAAGTGCTATATCATTTAATGATCATCTATATTTTAGAACTTCACTGTACTGTGCTCTCATCACCAATTACTAGAAATTGTGGCAGAGTTTTAGTCCAGTAATAATATCTTGAGAGACACAGCTTTTCTACTGCAGTGTCAAAACAAATTATT
>JAEANM010020491.1:0-12089 GCA_017656035.1 Myanophis thanlyinensis
ACCATGGGGGTCGGAGCGCGCCACCGTTTTCAACCAACGGGGGCGCACTCCCCGAGCCTGATATGGCCCCCTATACCTGCCATAATTGCCCCTCCCACCGACCGTGCTAATTTGGAGAACGAGTACACAGCAGAATCACTACCCAAAGGGAAGTATGTTAGGACTGTAAAACTAACAACCTCTGTCTGCTACCGTAGGAGTAGGAGCACTGACATACATCATTCTTTACCAAACATTTCTGTAAAAAATGCCATTTCTGTTCCCATCCTTCTAAAACCTTTCCAGGTTACCCGAAAGATACCTATCTGTTAACATTAAATAGTTACAGAAGAGAATTGAGATATTATTAATATTAAAGAGAATGAGCAAGAAAAAAGTAATTCCCCTATCCACCTACAACCTATCTGGATTGTGACAAATGATTAAGTTCCGAGAGAAACATCTGTATGGAATCAAAACTTTTCCCACTGCTGGTACATTTATACAATTCACATTGTATAAACATTTATACAATTTCTCCACTGTAGATTCCTTAATGAGAAACACCGTCTACACGTATGACAACACTTTCCATACTGCATCCATCCTTTGTGCGGGAAAGATGGTAGCTCTTTTGGCTGAAGTTCTTTCCACACGCTACATATTTTCATTTCTACATGCAGCCATAATGGGGGAACATTGTTCAACACTTCTACTGAATCTCTTCTCACATTCCCTGTTATCTATATAATTTCTCCCCGTTGCTCCTTCTTAGTACTAGCAAAAGGCCCACGTTAACAGAAGCTCTTTTACTATTCCATGGAGTTGTAGAGTTTTCTGCTCTCTGTGGACTGAATTTGGCCAAGTAAGGTGACAATATTAATTAAAGCTCATCCCACAGTCGATGCTCTAATAGGCTCCCTTTCCTAAATGGATCCCATTGTGAGAATGTAAGTGTTTTCTTACAATCCAGTTTCACCTTCCAAAAATTTATAAGGTTTCTCCACTGCGTGAATCCTTTTATGGCAAATGAAAGTCGTGGCCTTCCTAAAGCTCTTCCCACAGTCCGTGCATTTATGCGGTTTCTCTCCAGTATGGATCCTTCTAAGTTTCGAGAGGCTGGTGCTTTTGTTAAAATGTACCTTCATCCATTTGTGGATTTTCTCCCTCGTGTGGGTCCTTTTATGGGAATTACGGTTACTGCTGGTATTGAAGCTTTTCCCACACTCCGTGCATTTGTACGGTTTCTCCCCCGTGTGGATCCTTTTATGGGAAATGAGGTCACTGCTCTGGCTAAAGCTCTTCCCACACTCCCTGCATTTATAGGGCTTCTCCCCGGTATGGATCCTTTTGTGCGAAGAAAAGTTACTGCTCTTCCTGAAGCTCTTTCCACAGTCCGTGCATTTGTAGGGTTTCTCCCCCGAGTGGCTCCTTCTGTGGGAAGTGAGGCTACTGCTGTTGCTGAAGGTTTTCCCGCACTCCGCGCATTTGTAGGGTTTCTCTCCCGTGTGGATCCTTTTATGAGAAGTAAGGTAACTGCTTGTACTGAAGCTTTTCCCGCACTCAAGGCATTTATAGGGTTTTTCTCCCGAGTGGCTCCTTTTATGGGAAGTTAGGCTGCTGCTCGTACTGAAGCTCTTTTCACACTCAGGGCATTTATATGGTTTTTCTCCAGAGTGGCTCCTTTTATGGGATGTAAGACTGCTACTCGTACTGAAGCTTTTCCCACACTCCATGCACCGATATGGTTTCTCTCCCGAGTGGCTCCTTTTATGAGCCGTGAGATTACTGCTGCTACTGAAACTCTTTCCACACTCCAAGCATTTGTAGGGTTTCTCTCCGGTATGGATCCTCCTATGGCACGTCAGAGAACTGCTATTGGTGAAATGTTTTCCACATTCCGCGCATTTATAGGGTTTTTCCCCCTTGCTGACTCTTTCGCGCAGAGACAAAGCCAAAATACGATGGATAGGTTTTTGGCTCTCCTTGAACGGAGACTTCTGTTCTTCGAGTAGGGTTCTGCAAGCTTTGTTTACGTCGGATATATCCTGCAATATTTCTCCGCCTTTCCCGGAACATTTCCCCTTATTTTTAAGACGGCGGTTTGGTTGGACAAACAAATCTTGAATCTGAGGCCACGGAAAGGAAGAGCCTCGTTTCCTTCCACTTTTGGAGAGACGTTCTGAGTGCGTTTTTGCTTCCGTTTGATTTGCGAACAATTCCTTTTCCTCTTCCAGTATCAAAGTTTGAAGAGGTTCCTTGCAATTTTTATTCCCTCGCTCTTTACCCTCTGGAGGGGAAAAAAAAAGAAAGGCAATTGTAATAAGGCCAGAGAAAGGAAATAAAAGAACCAGTATAGAAATTGACTGTGAATTCAACTGGTAGAATTTTAGCAAGGACTGTAAGTATTTCTAAACCCAGGTCGAACCATAATAGCTTCAATTAGTCTTGGTTATTACTAAGTTTACATATCATATTGAAATGGACAGTGTCTATTTTATATCAGTGGATAGAAACCAATGGTGGAATTTGATTTTTTTTTACTACCGGTTCTGTGGGCATGGCTTGGTGGGCGTGGCTGGAGGGGTCATGTGACTGGGTGGGCAGTTTCTGATTAGGCTAAAAACAACACCAGAATGTTTCTTTCCTGCCTTCCTTACAGGATTAACCCTGTAAAGTAGAAAAAAAACAAATGGAGATTTCTTCTAACAACCGGTTCTCTCCGAACCGCTTAGAAAATTTACTACCAGTTCTAGCGAACCTGCTGAATTTCACTTCTGAATGAAGTAGAGCTACTTAAAGCAAAAGTTTGAATGTTGGAAAAGAATTTATCTAGATTCAAGTATTAGAAGAATAATTTCCATGAGCTGGGGTGATGCAAGAACAAATCAAAAATAACATTCAGATATACGGTGAGAAAGGAGATTCATTTTATTCCCAAGAAGAAAGATATTTGTTTTTCGGGGGTTGCTACAGAGAAAGTGGGATCCAGAGTTGGTTTTATAGGGGAACCAGTCTTTGGTGCAAGCTCGGGGATGTGGTTTGTGTACATGCAGGCTTTAATGTGTGTCCTTCCTGTGCAGATGTGCAGAAGAAAATGCTTCTGCCCCCGGCTTTGATCCTGAGTGGCGTGTGAAATCCAGAACAATTCAGATCACCCTCAGATATGTAGATTCCACCTCTGGCTTTTGAAAAATGCAGATAAATGGGGGGGGGGGGTTGTTCTTGAAACTGTTTCAGAGAATGCTCTTCTGAAGCCTCTTCTGAAAACCACACACAAGTAAGCGCCCTACTCTTGCATGATTTTTGGAAGCTCCACAAGAACAAGAACACAGCCGGCTGGCACAAATTCTGGAGAGTCTAGAGCAGGGGTCACCAGCCATTGGGTTGCGGCCCACGACCGGGCCATGGCCTTTTTAGAACTGGGCCATGTGAGAGGAGGGCCATGGTGCACTCACAGCTCCACTTATGCAAGTGGAGCAACCGTCATAAATTTGAATCAGTCGCCAAGGATCCAAATTTCCATCAGGTGACCCATGGGGATCCTGCAACGATTGTCAAGTGTGAAAAGCAGTCTTAAGTCATTTTTTGTAGTGATGTTTTAACTTCGGTCACTAAATGAATTGTTGCAAATTGAGGACTATTTGTAGTTCAGCCCAAGCTGCCTGATTGTGTGACCCTGGTGCAGGCCCAGAAAATCCCATAGAAGGCCGGCATCGCGTACAAAACGGCTGATGAACTCCAACTGATTCGTGATTTGAGAACCAAAATTCAGAAGACCTGATGGGAAAGAAATGCTTTTCCAATTGATTGGAGTTAGCTGAGAATCCAGGTAGAGATGGCAGGAGGGGGGGAAACACCTTACAATCTATGTTTGATATTCAATGGTTTGCTCTGTATTTTTAGTCAAAGCACAGGGAGAAAGCCGATTACTTATCCTGCTTTTGTCAGAAGAAGCCACATAGACCTGATTCCCTCAAATGCCAGTGCCTCCGAGTCTTGCTGAAATGAAGATACTCCAGTGCAGAGTTATGACTTGCGCAAACCAGGTTACTTTTGTCTGCTGCTTCCAGATGCCCATTATATCTCAAAAGTAGGTTACTTAAGGTTTTATGGTGTCATTACTCTTAATTACAGCTTACCTGGTAGGACAGTTTTAAGAGCATTAATTTATAATGATTTCATGGCACAAAGTAATTTCCCTTCCAAGCAGTGCAATGCTGCTGGCATTGCAATGAAGACTTGGGGGGGGGGGGGGAAGCTTATAAAGTTCATTGTTAGCAAAGTCATCTGCTTTTAACTAGGATCTTTCACAAGGACACAGGTGCTTCCACCCACTGTCTACCGCTTCTCTTGCTCACTTCCAAACCCACTGGAGGCAGTGCAGAAAGGGGAAGCAACCCTGGACGGAATCCGATGGTTCACTCCAGACCCACCAGACCTACCACCACCAACAAATGGAGCATCAACGCGTCCGTCTTCCTGGGGCTCACCCTTCATCTCACCTTCCACATGAATGCCATTGCAAGCACAGGACACATAGAGGAGCCCCACAGAAGGGTGGGGAGGCTTTATCCAGGCTTATGCAACACCCAGTGAACAGCTGAGCGGCAGCAGTAGCAGCTGCGGAGGCGACCTGACCCAGCAGTGGGCAATGCGCGCTTGTCTGCAAAGACAACAAGGGTTGCATCAACAGAGAGCGGCTTGCACCGATGGTGGCAGATTGAAAAAGGCCAGGCAATGAGTAGGTGGACAGCTGGGGAAAGATCCAGCAAGGGAAGGCAAGAAGGAATGAAGGAAATTTGGGGAAGAACGAGCAAAACTAAGCCCTCCCCAGCCTCTTCTAAAAGGGTGCCAAAATCCATGTATATTTCAAAGGACGCACCCTGGTCAGTTGGGTGTTTGCTGTTTTCTTTTATTGTTGTGACCAGCCCAGATGTGAGATGGGTGGGTGAACATATTAAATACATGCATAAACATTTCCCCGAGTGCAAAACAGGGTCCTGGGCTGACAGTACTTGTAGTGAAGAGAGATACAGAAGTCTTATTCCTCCTTCCTATTCTATGTAATTAATTGCATTGGCCTTTGAAGTACCTTAGACCAGCGGTGCCCAAACTTTTTTGTTCATGGAACCCTTCAGACTAAAGTAGGGATCTCCATCCATGGCAACTTTAAGACTTGTGGACTTCAACTCCCAGAATTTCTTTGCTGGCTAAGGAATTCTGGGAGTTGAAGTCCACAAGTCTTAAAGTTGCCAATGTTGGAGACCCCTGGTCTAAAACTTATGCTGTATAGGATAGATAGATTCACACATCATGCCAAGTCAAAATTGTTTTGAAGTCATGGCTGGGTTCACATAACTCATTAACCCCAAATCTGACAATTCCACTATGGCTTACGCTGTAGGTCTACCTAGCACTATTTTGTTGATTGACAATTAACCTTCAAGGACTTCTTTGGTCCTTTTCCCTGGAGATTCCCTGGATCTAGGACCTACAGCCTGCAAAGCTGCTGTTCTAATAGAGCTATTATGCCACTTTTGCTGTAAGAAGCACAGGCTTTTCATTTGGGGAGGACCAGATCCAACATAATTTTTAGCACTAAGGAATCTATATTGTTAAAAACATCTGGTGAAACTACACTCCTGAGTAACCACACATACTTCCAGCCTTATTCCCCCCCCCCTTTTTTTAATATTAGGCACAGATTGATATCAATGTTTGAACATGAATTGAATAAAAGAGGAAAAAAAATTCCATCCTAAAAATAAATATTATTTAAAATTGTTTTTCTCACGTTACATAGTAATGGTAAGATGCAGTGCTGAGAAAGTCTGTGACAAGGCAGTTTTCAAAATGTATAGATTTACCAGTTTTGTCCTAAAAACGTATCAGTTTCTCTTTTCTTTACATGGCATGCTTTCTAAAGGACTGGAGACCAAGGCGGATTTTACTTATATGAAAACCTCATAATACATTTGGAATGGAAAAGAGAGGAGGGCTAATCACAAAGCATTTCAGAGAGGCAAAATCTGCCTGTGGCCTCTCTGTGGGCATGTTCCATATGCTGTACCCACCTAGAAAAGATAATAATCTTTTCTAGGTGGGTACAGCATATGGAACATGCCCACTTAAGGTCCTATTCCAGAAGAAAGAAACATTATGAGGTCCGGGTCACTTCTGCTAGCGGGAAGTCAGTCGGTAAAGCAACATTTCTGAATATTCAGTTACCAAAGTCACAATCCCAGGTCCTGTAAGCAACTAATTTTTTTCTTATCCCCAATCTTAAGGTCCATTCTTGGCTGCTCTGAGCTTCCGGCGGAAGTATTCGGGGGCAGCGTCATATAGCCAGTCGGCATCCACCACACAGAGGTCTCTCATGTAGCATTTGCTGGTGTGCAGCAGTTCATTGTATGCAACACAGGCTGGTTTGCAATGGAAAAGGACTGAAGACGGATGAATGGCCACTGGCTGATGGGTATCAGTTGTGGCAAAAGTGCCATCTGGCTGCAGCTCTGCTGTATACATGAAGAGGCTATAGGCCAGGCAGCGGCGGATAGCCCCCGTATCAGAACGGGAAGACTCCAAGGGTATTGAAAGCTGGATTTCAAGAACAAAAACATAGCAATAAGAACAAATCCAGAATTGAAGCTTTGGGATACATCAGAGACAGGATAACTTTCTGGCTTAGTGAATATATTAAGAAGTTTCAATGCATGCTAAGATTTCTTGCAAATGTCTGCCTTAGTGGAAGTGGCAGTCACCAAAAATGGACAAATTAGCCAAACCTCTACAGGAAACTTACCCATCATTCTTACCTTGGTTTTGTTTGTGGGCAATCAGGTATATTTCTAAACAAGAAGCCCCATTCTCATTATTTTCCAATTGTCTATGGGGGCCCATGGATCTCACAAGCTCATGTTTTCCAACTCTGTCCCCCCCCCCACCAAAAAAGTGAGGCCAAGAGCTTGTCAGATACCACACTGCTTACATCTGAGTTATACCATTCTGTAGCATTAAATAGAAACCTCCTATGAAAGCAAGATTAAATCTCATTACATCCAGGCATAGTACATCAATAGAAAGTGCTCTGCAATTATTATCATAACCAGAACAGGTGAAGAGTGGAGGAATGCAAGCACAGAGAAATACTCTGCCAATATATGTGAATGAATGTGAATTTGCTTTATTACAGGTCATGTCACTGTTGGCCTTGACTGACAGCAATGGACCCAGACTGTTGGGGGGCAATATGCTGATTCTGTAAACCGCTTAGAGAGGGCTGGAAAGCACTATAAAGTGGTATATAAATGTAAGTGCTATTGCTAAAAATAAAGGACCTAGAAAAAGACCAAGATCTTGTTTTAATCCTGAAATCTAAATTTTCTATTGTTCCTAGTGACGTCATCTTAAGCAACCTTCTCTCCCATATGGGATAGAAACAGTTACAGTGATAATGTCAAATATAAACCTTAAGTTGTTTTAAAACTATTATATACTGTACATGTTTAGAATGATTTTAGGAAGGACTTAGGTAGGTAGGATAAATTGCAATTATTTTTTGTTGGGCAGGATTTTTTTAATCAAAATGAATGTTTTACGAAAGATGTTATTTATACTACTGATATTGGTGATGGATGCTGCCTTATTTGAACAATGGCAAAGGGAAATTTCCAAATGTAAGTAAAAGGCAAGTAAAAAATGAGAATTAAATAAAACTATTGTAAAATGCTAGAAAGAGGAAGTTCCAGTTTATAGACTTAAAACTGTATTTTGAAACCTGTTGTTTGGCTTGGATGAAAGAATGGGTGACCCTCAAAAACAAGAAGTTATTAGATTAGGAGAGCCATGAATTGAGATTAGGTGGCATGCCTACTTATGTTATGATGGAAATTAAAATGAATGCAGATTTTAAGAATTATTTTGTTAGGAGTGCCATTCTTAAAATCTGGAATAAATATAAAGTAAAGCTCTCCTCTAAGATACCACTTGGGGTCACCCCAAGAAGCTCTTTTTTAAAAAAAGAAATGATAGTGAGGACAAACTGGTGGACTCATGGTGAAATAATATATTTTATTCAAGCTGAATCTAACTTCAAGTCAAAAGAAAGATTTGGGTCAAAATTCAAAAGGATTGTTTGTCACTGGTATCTATATCTACAACTGAAAGAAAGATTTCTTTCAGATAAGAAAATTTGTGGGTTTTGAAGCTGTTAAAAATTTTGAAATTGTATTGTGTGATAATGATGAAAATCTTATACATTAAAGTTTATAAAATCCATTGAAATTGAATTTAGAAAGGGAATATATTAAACATTATATGATTCAATGGGAAAAAATTGGTCATACTAGAATGCTTAAGTGGTGTGAAAATATGTGGACCAAAGCAGTGAAATTTTCACCCACCCACACTAGGTTAAATACTGCAGCACTAATAGGACCTTGATCCAGTTACAAATAGTACATTTTTATGGACATCTGATTCAATATGAATCACTTTAAAACCCTCCAACATTTACCTTTATGCAAATATCCCTTAGTTGAGCTCTAACATCTGAGACCAGCAGCATGTTTCGACTGTTCACAAAATTTTCTTTGCACCATTCCTAAAATAAGCAGAAAAGAAAGGAGAACAAAGGAGAGGAACATCAAGAATCAAATAGCAACTGCTTTGGAATAGGATCTTTTTGATTTAGAGCTTCTCAAATCCCAATCCTCCATACATGAGGCACTGAAAGTCTGAGTCTATCCATTCCCTATACTGGGTTCCCTGATTCAGATCCATTATTCCCTTTCAAGGCACAAATCAACATGAGTCAAATAATCTTTCCCCCTATCTATAAGACAGGGATATTACATTACCAAGTAGTACTAAACCGCACAATCAAGCAGTCAACAGCAGTCAAGGAAGTATCAACACCCAGATCAATTATGACAGGACAAGCTACTGTGTATAAATAGAGACCCACTCCCTCCTAGCATTGAAGATTTTGCACACATAAGATACCTTGGAGACCACTTCTGGTTATAAGGTGAGAAAATATTGGACATGCTAAAGATATGGTTTTACTTGTTTATTTCCAATATTTATATCCCACTCCAATTCTGACAGATGCTGGGTAGCTAATCAGAGAATAAAACATAAAATATAAAACTATAATAAATTAAGTAAAAAAAGTAAACTAAACTAAACTAATAAAATAACTTATAAGGCAACAAGAAACAAAAAATGGCTGAACCAATGGTGAATTCAATGCTTGAACCATGCAAGCAAGTTGAGGCCATCTGTACCAGGTGAGGAGAGAATATTCCAAACACTGGGGCTACCACTAAAAAGGCATGCCACCTGGTTCATACAATGAGGGAGGAATCTTTTTACAATCTAGCACTTGCCCAAAAGGAACCATTTCAAGTCTTACCCGATTGCCACTGATATTTTTGAAGGCCCGGTAAATGTTGAGCAAAGTGACATGGTCCCCTTCGCTGGAGATGAATTTCTTTCGGACGGCCTGGACTTCATCCCGACGGGAAGGAGGATTGTAGAGGACACTGTCCACAGAGAGCAGCGAGACAATGGTCAGGATCTCTTCCGTACAGTGGAACCTGGGAGACATTAGGATCGTCTGCCAAAAGACAACCAACACCACACTTGAGCATACCTCTGCTCAGTTTTGAAACTGAAGCTCAGCTAAGTGCTCCCGCCTGTTTAGTTAATATACTGCAACCTTTTGCTGTTGTTTTTAATTTTTGTGAGCTGCCCATATGTGGCCAAAAGCACCACTCCATCATTAAAAATGCTTTATTAATACCTAAACCAACCCAGGCAATTAGCTGCTTGAATAAACCAAAACAGACAGGGATCCAAAAAACATATGACAGGCAGCTCAGTTACAGGTGTCTTCATGACTCAAAAAGTGAAAGAACAAAGTATATGCCAGATACTTCAATGTATAGTGTATTAAAAGCAAAGTTCAAAAACACTATCTACTGCAGGACAGGATCATCAACACACTGGCGAGGTAGAAATGCAGCTCTTCACTAAAGTAAACACAGAAATCTCAGTGCTTATTGGGGCTTTATGCCTATAATACTAATATAACTTGCATCATGCTGGTTTCTAATTACTTCAAGAGAACATTTACTGAATCAATTGCCAAAAGAGTACCTCACAATAAGGATCAGCAAGGGTAAAAAAAGATCCATTGTTTTTGTGAATTATTTTGTTGCTTAAGGGTGGAGTTTAAAGGGGAATAACACATAATTTAGCCCCCCTCCCAAAATACTTGACTGATGTTTGTATTTCAATTTGGTGCATAAATCTTGAAATGAGACAAAATCTGTTGGTTCCTCTGTTGGATTCTGTTCAAGGTCACTCCCACACAAATCTTTGGTTTAACTTGTCTCCTTCCAATTTATTATGTTATTCGGGAACTATTATTTTTCTGTCTTTCTCTTCTCTCTTTCTTCAGTATTGTTCTTGGGATTGGCAGAACAACATATTCCTATTCAGTTTCAGAAGCAGAAAAGGATATGCACAATTTTATATAAGCATGAAATAGGCAAGAATGGAAAGATGGAGCCAACTCTTTTAACCAGCATAACCCAAAATATCACATATCTCTATGCCTCAGCCTATCCAGAAATTGAGCCAAAAAACACATAGTGAAAAGGAAAACAGCTAAGTATGAATTCAATCGTGTTTTCATGCATTTTCAGTGTTGTGCACTATAGAGTTGGTATATACCAAATTTTGGTATATTCCATTCCCCTGCCATCTAGTCAGAGCTAAAGAAGCTTCTTAGATGAAAAGCGAAACGTTTTCAAAGAAAAACAAGAAAGTCCAGTTGCCTCTGGAAAAAGCACCTTTGGGAGACCTGTTCATTGTACAAGCTGATGGATGAGCTCAAACAACATTCCGCTCCAGCCCACCAACGGGTTATAAAATGCAATAAAATAAACAATCTATAGAAACCTGATAGTTCTCAAGAAATTCAAATCTAGAGAAATGGCTGAATTTCAAAATAAAATGGAAAAAACGGGCTAATGCACTTTTTCAGAGAAACAGAAACAAAAGTTGACATGTTACTTTGGAAAATTTGGGTTCGAGAGGAAATGCAGCCATCTTTTTTCCCAATGGCGTGAGGATCAGTTGGTCTTCTTTCTTTTCCACTGCACCCAGGAGAGCCAGTTGCTCGATAGCAGCCTGAAGTGCCTCTGTCAAGGCAAACAAAGATGAAATTCACATGACTGATCTTTCCTAAGCAACAAACCTCCAGAGTCCCAGAAAGAATTAAGATAGTGTCAACAAATGTTGTGATGGATCACTGCAATTTTTTAGCCCTACTTTGTACAGGAAAACCATGGGATCTATCTGTTGCGCCTTGTGGCCTTCTACAATGTTCCTTTAAGCTGAAAGTTGGTATGTGAAAAAATGTTGGATTCAAATTACTGAGAAGATTCCACTCAACCACAAAAATTGCTCAGTGTCTTTTGGGCTACTCTTTCTCTACCTAACCTGTCTCAAAGGTTATTAAAAGAATAAAATGATGGGCAACCTCGTGTACATTATTTTTAGCACCTTACAGAAAGGTGGGATACAAATGCAATAATTAAATATATAACCTGGTACCTTGCATATCTGCTGGCCAGGTCAGCTAGGGATCTGGACCCAGGAATGCACTAGAAGCCACAATGATGTCATGAGTCAGGGTGTCATTGCACGAAATATGCAATTTATCAGTAACACAACAATATCATGATGCATTTGGTATCGCTTACCACTCTTCTCTCAGTTGTGGACCCCTATGGATCTGGAGTCATGAAATCCATGTCACCCAAAGACTTTACACTTTTCCCAATATCTCCAGTTAACAAGGGGGCAACCTGGGCCCTCTTTTGCTGTATGCTGCCTTTGAACCCTGGTTTGCAGACTGAGGAGGCCCCTGCCACCATGATTACCAAAAAGTGGCAAGACAGTTTGCCATACCAATGAAATAAGAAATACTAAAACAGCAGCATAAACTCTTAAGCAGTCTTAGCAGAAATGAAAATCCTCTCTCCCAATATTCAACCATCACCCCCAAAAGTGTGTGTGTGTGTGTGTGTGTGTGT
>JAEANM010020492.1:0-12089 GCA_017656035.1 Myanophis thanlyinensis
TAAATAGAAAAAAATAGAAAAACAGTAAAACAAATAAAAAATAACAAATTAATCAAATAATATAATAAAACCACCCATCCCCGCCATAGACACAACACATCACATAAGCCATTTGATAGGTTCCCATCCCGCTCTGCGTTCCCCAGGCCTGCCGGCAGAACCAGGTCTTCAGCACCTTCCAGAAGAGTGTTAGAGTGGGGGGGCATTATAATCTCTGGGAGAATAACCATTCAACAAAGAATACCTGCTGAAATATTTGGATGCTTTTAAATTCCTTCCAAGCAATTTATTCAAAATTTTGAATAAAACTGGTCTGGTTTCCAAAAGAAATCAACATTTTGACAATTCTCCTTTGTTTCCTTGAGTTGTTGAGTTTATTTTCTTGAGTTGTTTATTTGTTATTTTCATACAAAGACTTCTGCACGCCCAACGTACCATGACTCTCAGCTCATTCAGACTGGTTGCTCTTTTCCACTGCCATCTTCAGATCATTGATCTGCAATTGTGTGTGAATACAATGCTGAGAGAAAGGTATTTTGTTGTACAAGTCAAATGTGAGTGGCAGAGCATGTTTCAAAATATTTCTTGAAGCAAAGTATCTTAAGCACCTGGTACAACCTACATATACCACATTGACAGATTGCATGCAATAAAAAATGTAATATAGTTCATTATTGTATTTTGTACACATATTTCAGAGTATGTTTCATATTTTCACTCCTTCTATCAAAAGTAATAATGGATTAAATTCAGTACAATGTTTTCTTCTCACATGGAAGCTGTTTCCAGCAGCAAAAAAAAAAGTACAGTAAAAACACAGCAAATCAAGATAATTCATTTCCATGGATTTATATAGCAAGGAAGAAATTGGCTCCTGAGGAACCAGATAATCTGGGCCAACATCAGATAAACATTCAAACTCCTGGGTGGTTTTCTTCATCAAAACCAAACTCTGGAGTTCTAGCATTAGATAATGAAGAATGAAAAATATTTAAAGAAATGCATAAGCAGAAAGGCCGATCTGGATAACAGGAATTTATACAGCTCTTTGCTTCAGTTGAGTTTTGTTGATACTCTGAATTCTTAGAATACATCTGAAGGATATGCTCCTCCACACTGAAAGATTGGTTGCTTTGATTTTGTACATGTCTGGATTTAGATGGGTTTTTTTAAGACTTCAAAATGGCAGGGCACAGAATACCCACTTGTTTCATCTCCCAAATATTAGCCTATTTCACCTCTAATTTTCTTTCTACTCCCCCCCAAGGTAACTTTCTAAGAAATAGAGCAATGGAAATATAGGCAGTCCTTGACTTGTGGCCACAATTGAGCCCAAAATTTATGTCACTAAGAGAGACAGTTGTTAAGTGAGTTTTGCCCCATTTTACAACATTTCTTGCTACCATTGTTAAGTGAATCACTGCAATTGTTAAGTTAACAACATGGCTGTTAAGTGAATCTGGTTTCCCTATTGACTTTGCTTGCCAGAAGGTTACAAAAGGTGATCACATAATCCCAGTGCAACCATGATAAATATGAGTCAGTTGCCAAGCTTCAGAAACTTTACTATGTGACCATGGGGATGTTGCAATGGTTGTAAGTGTGAAAAACAGTCATGGCACTTTTTTCAGTGCCATTGTAACTTCATATGGTCACTAAACAAACTGCTGTAAATAAAGGACTAGCTATAGATGACCAAAACTCAGTTCTAAATAATGGTCTTCAGAAGCTACTCTGACTGATCTTACAATTGTTTATTATTTATTTTTTCCCCTGTGATGACTTATAATTATGCCCAAGAAAGAAAAAAAATAAGATCTTATACTATTTCGGTGGCCTCACTCACATATTTTTCACACCGTAATACACCCACATTTTACTGAGGTTGCAGTCAACGAAAGAGGAAAGGGTAGTGCAATATGATATTTATGCTATTCCTAAGTAAGAGCATTGTTATCTTCCCAACTAGCATTCCTTACCAATGGCAAAGAAATCCCCCCAGGACTTCAAATCATCTAGGCTATTTTCATAGCTTCCAAGAGTTCTATCAAGCATCACTTTGTAGGAGATGAAAGATGTATTTCTTCCACACTATAACAGGTGTATTTTTTCACACCATAAATGTAACATCAAGGGAACACACTGCATCATGCAATATCAGTTTCAGTACCACATGTCGGATTGAAATATAAATAACAGTATAATCCCACGGTTCTTTGGCCTTCATCTCAAAGGCCCTAGGCTTGCTAGGTTTTCATGCTCTAGTATAGTGATCGAACTTTGACTTTTCTTGTTTGAGATGATCCAGTCTTAGATCTTCCTTACCATCACTCAACAAGTCTCTGCAGTTGTTCATCCCTATAAAGGTAGCACAGAAACTGGCTTATACCAAAATAAGGGGATTTTATAGGTTTTTGTTTTGGATTGTTATAAGCTTTTCCTCTTTCTTTTCATTACATTTTTTTCAGTGCACATATATCCCTAAATAGTTCAGATTTTTTTTTAAGAGGTGCTTCTTGCAATAAGATTATTTCTATATCAGCTTTCTAGTTAAAGAACAGTTGTACTTTTGAAAACAAGGCCTTTTAGTTTTGGGATGCTGTTCAATTTTTCTTTGACAGAACAGCACATTTATTGCCATGAGTGCTTTTCATCAATGTTTCTCTTCTGTGAGTTCTTCTTCTATGCTGAAGAGCACTCAGCAGATTAGAAAATACCATGCCCAGTGTAGAGAAAGGCCATTTGTAACACAGGGCAGTTTCAACCAAAGAATAGGAATGATTTGAAAGGTTTGTACTCAATGTCTGGTATAAAATGAAAATTGGATTATGTAGATGAAACAGTGTTTTTCTGTATAAAACATTTTTTATAACTTTATTGGAAGTTTTTAAAATAAATATTAAAAATGAAGACAAATGAATATAAAGAAAAGTAAAATTGTATACTTTTTACTTATTATATTGTAAAAAGAAACAGATTCAAAAACTGAGCTAAAAGAGCAAGAAAAGAAAAAATAAACAATAGAAAAGAAAGAAAAAGATATTGGCTTCCAATCTTCTTTAAAGCAATTATATGTACCGTACAATTATAAATTTATCTTTGTCCCTAAAGTTACATTAATATTTCTTTCTACAGTCTATCTTGCCTAATTATATCAAAATCATAAGTCATGAGAGGGTTTTTTTGTTGTTGTTTTTTCACACAAAAATTCTATAAGAGGCTTTCAGCAATAAATATAGTATTGTCTTTTTCTGCTCAACAATGTCAGTTTCACCATCTTAGCAAGTTCCATCATCTTCATCCACCATTTTTCTATTGTTGGTGTTGCCAAATCTTTCTGTGTGTTTACAATAATCTCATACCTTATATTAAATCATATATTTTTAAAAATTCTACTGATTTTTTAACAATTGTTTATTCCTCAATCCTAAAGCAAACGCTTCTGGTCTCATCTGTGTATTAATCTTTCTCCAAATCAGTGTGTGTGTTTCAATCCAAAATTTTCTAGTTTTTTTGCACTTGCATCAAGCATGATAAAATATCCCTACTTGTTCACATTTCCAACATTAGAATTAGAATTATTTATTGGCCAAGTGTAATTGGACACCCAAGGAATTTGTCTTCAGTGCATAAGCTCTCAGTGTACATAAAAATACATTCATCGAGAATCATAAGATACAACACTTAGTGATGGTCATATGATGCTAAATATACAATCAAAATTATACTAGGAAACTAAATAAAATAATATAATGTTACAGATACAAGCAACAAGGTTATAGTCATAAGTAGAAGGGGACAGGTAATAGGAAGGATGAGAAGATGAGGCATCTGTAGATATTTTCACAGCCCTCTTTTTGACTCGTGCAGTATACAGGTCCTCAATGGAAGGCAGGGTGGTAGTAATTGTTTTTTCTGCAGTTCTAATTATCCATTGAAGTCTGTGTCTGTCTTGTCTGGTTGCAGAGTCAAACCAGACAGTTATAGAGGTGTAGATGACAGATTGTATCAGCAATTCCTTGGGCAGTTTGAGCTTTCTGAGTTGAAGTGTTATATTCTAAACTTCTCTGATGAAATATACCAGTGGTACATTATTTTATAAAAATTCTACTTAAGATTATAACAAAATAACCAAAATGGTTCAAGCAGCTTTTCTGGCTTAATCTTTTTTATAGCTTCACAAACTTCCTTTATCCCCATTCATAATCTGTTTCTGTTCCTCTGTGATTCTTGGCAAATTTCCCTAGGTATTTATCTATTTTCTGCAGTAACCTGTCAGTATCTCCCTCTTGTTTTGAAATAATTTTCTTTCTTTCTTTTTTCTTTTCATAATTTATATGCAACAACTTCCCTGGTTTGTTCACAAGCTCAAAGTTCTTTATCTTTACATAGTTCATTTTTGTTTCAATTTCTCTTACTGTTAACATAGACAACTGTTGTTAAAACTTAATTTGCTGAGAAACATTTATCTTCTCTGTAAATTTCTTTAATTCTTCTTTTATTTTTATCTCATCAGAAGTATCTTATATTTCTTACCTTTTTTTAGTCCACTATTATGTCATATGAAATAACCTCTTATGAAAGCTTTACTTGCATCTCAAACCATTCTTAAACCAGTACCTATATCTAAATTATTTTCAAAAAAATGGTTGCAATTTCTTTCTATAGTCCTCCACTATTGCTTTTTTTCTGTAGCAACACTTCATTTAGATGTCATCTAACAGAACTGGATTTCCTTTTATAAACCAAACTCACAGAATTATGAACTAAAAAACCCTCCCCAAAATATAGCCAATAGCCAACGGATTATTTCAGGATAGCACTTTTTAAAAATAAAATGTACCTCATAGATATATTCATCTAGAAAAAAATATATACTTGAAAACTCAATCCTAGGTTTAGCCTTATGTTTCTCCATCAAAGTTTTTAAAAAAAGATTATTGGAGCCAGAATTTCCACTGCTAGCAAGGCAGTTGTTATGGGAATCATGCTCAGTTTTATGAATATTTTTGCCACAATTGTTAAGCAATTCTCTGCAGTTCTTGAGTGAATCCATCCAGTTTTCCCCATTAATTGTAGGAGATGACCAGGCTGAGCCCAAGGGAGGGGTCAAGTGTGTTATCAGTTCCTGACTTCATACCCATAGGAAATCTAAATCTAGCCCAGAATTTTGTTGACTCTTATCTACTATTAATTTGCTTTGACAGTTAGTAGTTCATAGTTTTGTAGAGAATGAGTTAGCATTCAATAAACCTGTATTCATTTGAACTGCTTTGGCTCCTGATTTCCTGAGCTGGACATTTACTTTTCTTATTGGAAGCCAAAGGGGAAAGTCACAGATGGCGATCACATCCCCAAAATGCTGCAATCATCATAAATACATGCCATGTAATCCTGGGGATGCTACAACAGTTGTACCTATGGGGATTGGACATAAATCCATTTTTCAGTGCCATTGTTATTTTGAATGATCACTACATGAAAGGTTGTAAACTGAAGACTATCTGTTCTTGACCTGAATGTTAGATCTACCCATAGAACAAGATTTCATTCACAGAAGGAAAATGGAGATCCAAAGGGATCCCTTTGGATTCCTCCTTAGGAATGAACATAGAGTAACAGGGACCTCAGAGGTCTTCTAATCCAACCTCCGCAAGAGATTGTATACCACTTCAGACAAGTTGTTGTCCAGTCTCTTTTTGAAAGCCTCCAATAATGGAACATCCACAACTTATGAAGGCAAGCTATTCCATTGGTTAGGAATTTTCTCCATAGTTCTAAGTTGCTTGGTTAGTTTCCAACCATTGTTTCTTGTCTTGTAATTTTCCTTTCTTAAACAAGTTCTGTAGAGAACTCTGCTTTCTTAAGCATTTTTAGTAATGCTTAGAACTACCTCTCAGCAAAAGAAATAATATTTGATTGATTGAATATTTACCAATTTTTCCCTGAAAGTTTGTTTTGAAATTATTATATTTTAGACAGTGTCTGTAAGTCCCTTCTGAAATGATGCTTCACAGGTTCAATTTTTTAAAATTATTATACTAAAGCAAGAAAACCAAGGGAAAAAATTGGAAAGTTGGCCAATTAATCAGAGATGTATCTTTAGTCAATAATTTGTCTATTAATTGTATAGTCCTAATTCTAATAGAATAATTATTATTGTTTACCAAGCATTCAAAATAGTATATCATACAGATTTAAATATCTGTAAAAGAGATCCATTGAATCAGTTCAAATATCACTAACAATGTCTTCAACAGATGTCAATTTATTTAATCTAACTTGAGATGGGTAAGACCTTTTTTTAGTTTTTATCCATCTCCTGGGAACTTTAATCATGTATATTAGACATATCTTTGGCCTTTTTAAGGCTAGATTATTAGAGCAAGACTTGGATCCACTGTACTCTTTACTTCTCCTCCAAATCCACATGAAAGCCAGAAATAATTTGCCCTCAGGAACCCATGTGTATGACAACTACATAAATATTGTCAATATAAAAAATTGGTTTACCGACAGGAAACAGGAGTTAGCAAAAGTGAAGACTTCAGACTAGGAAGAGGTAATGAACGGTGTGATTGGAAAGATCAATATTGAGATCCAGGTTTGGTTTACTGTGTTTATGAATGACCTTCAGTGGTTCAAAAGTGCAACTTCAAAAGATACACTTGCTGATGGCACATCATTAAGTGAAGGTGGGAACTTAACCAATTGAAAAAAAATAACAGGAAAAGCTCAGCCAAAGTTACATAGAGAAAGGAAAGCTTGAGGCAGTGTTAGGGAAGCTGAATACAAAGAATGATACATTATCCTATGTCAATAACACAAAGAGTGTTATGTCAGCTTTTCCCTGACTAATGCCCTCCAGATGTGTTGATCACAGTTCCCAATTGTCTTAATTGTTGGATTTGTTGGGAGCTGAAGTTTAATATATCTGGGGTATCAGGATGAGAAAAGTTGTTAGCCCTATCCAGCAGCAGTAGAATTATTTTGATCCCATGAGAAGAATGAAGAGATTCTAAGCAGCCATTCTGTCCTTTTGATTGAAATAAAATATTTTATAAGAAGGAAGAACAGTTGTAAAGGAAAGCCACTAATTACTTGAAAGTGACAAATCAATCCATTTTGCTTACTGTGACATCAGATTTTTCTTTAAAAGCGCCAGTGTATTAA
Organism: Myanophis thanlyinensis; assembly: GCA_017656035.1. Lineage (NCBI taxonomy): Eukaryota > Metazoa > Chordata > Lepidosauria > Squamata > Homalopsidae > Myanophis > Myanophis thanlyinensis. The sequence continues at coordinate 7,174 of JAEANM010020492.1, forward strand.
TGACATATTGCATATTTTAGAAAGTTAAAAAGACAGGCAAAATTCTGACTATCTGCATCAGCCAAATCAATAGCTACAAATGTTTTCAATATAGAGACATTTATTCTAATTTTTTTTTCTGAATGGAACTGTTGAAGATTAGAAGCTTATTGAAAAAAGAATAACAACAGGATTGATTCAATTGTACTTTCAGTTTATATTGAATTATTGTAAGACGAGGTAAATAATTAATTACATAATTTGGGACACCTAATATAAGGAAGGGTTTTAGACTAAATTATTTAATAAAGTACAATAGATAATTAATACATTAATTTGATTTTTTTTTTAAAAAAGGACATTGGCAAACATAACATGGTAGAAGTTACCACATCAGAATTTCAGGGATGCCTGAGCAACTTAAATAGAATTTCTCAAATCTTTTTCTTAAATAGTTGGTTTGGTTCTAAGATTGAGTATTGCTTTAAACGTGGATCTTTATCAATGCATCTGCTAAAGTGTGCAACATTGCTTTTGGGTGGTGCATATTGGATGAAAGATTCATGGTGCTGTATTCCTCTATGAACCTGCCATGGTCTTCTCTACTTCTTTGAATCTTCTTCACTAAGAACTAAGAATAGAGGAAACAAAAGGAAAAGCATGAAACCAAATATTATGAAAGATTCAAAAGGGAGAAAAAGAACCAATTCAGAAAGGAAGAAAGTAGTCAATGACATCAAAGAAAATGTCAAACCAACCTGAGAAATTAAGATTGCATGATCATTGTCCTTGAGAGGTGTTACACAGCAGTATGTATGGTTTCCATTTTTGCTCACTTAGCCAATAGCGCAGAAGATTTGCTGAGGACAAGAAAAACATGCTCAGAAAAAGCTGCCTGCAATGCTTATGTATTTTTTTAACATATACTTATTTAAATTTGGATAACCACATCTGGGGTTGAGATGCTGAAGATGTTGGCTATCTCTATCATAAACATCTTCTGGAGAAGAGATACAACTACTTCAAACTTTCAGGTAGCCAAGTGCAAATCATCCATCTCCTATATATTTGCTGTAACTACTTCTCACTGTTATCAGTTCATTTAATTAAAAAAGAGCAACTAGCTCTGGAAAATTGTGCCTTTTAGGTCCAAAGGGAAAGGAACATAAGAATGAATAACTGAAAAAATAAAGGAGCAGTTGAGTTCATGTGAAATCATGTTGCCCAAGGAAACCATCAAACCTGGATGAGCATTGAAGTCACAGACATACTTTGTGACTAGGGTTGTGCAAAGCTCCAGTTTGATCAAGCTTTGATTGCATCTGCCCATCAAAGCAGATCTGGAATCAAAGCAGATGCTGTGACTCAGACCAGGTAACTGCAAAGAACTTTGCTGATTTAATGGCTATTCTGCTAATTCTGGGGTTAGTACAGGATGTAGTTTTGTGCTTCATTTCCCTATAAAGAGAATGTTAAAGGGGATTGAGTGGCATAAGAGTTCTTTGAGAGATAAGGCAACCATTTTTATCACTTCATTTAAACCCTTTGCTTATCAGAGCTCTTTTGGGATGACAAGAGTGACATTGCCTTGTCCTTTCTTTATTCCCTTAGTTTTCTTTCTTCTTTTATTTTTTTGTAATGTGGCCAGCCATAAGCTTTTACTTCTTTTATTCCTGCTAACATAATGGGAACTTTAAATTGGCTCTCAGCTCTCTGAGACTGAAGCTGTCCTCAATTCCAACACAGTATGTTCCCTTTGGGCCAAGCCTTACTTTTAAAGTCTGTATGACTAGGTTATGTTTCAAAATGAATAGATGTTTGGCTAATCATTCTAGGTGTTTACTCTTTTGGAGAATTGAGGGGCAATGCCACTTCCCCTGGGCCAACTTGTGACTTGCTCATCTCTCTGGCATTATTCCTCATTGTGTCTGTCAGATTCTCTACTAGCAATCTAATTAAATATACAGTGTTGCCAGAAAGCTCTAACCAGAAGAAATCAAGCATGACCATTAGGCCCTGTCCAGTCTGGCACTCCATTGAAGCCAATGCCAAAGGAGCCTTTCCAAGAAGAGCCATTGCCAACTTTCCATGGCAATGCTCTTGGCATACTATCAAATGCTGTAATCAAAGTCAGCAAAGCAAAAGGAAAAATAAAAACATAATTTTGATAGCTTTTTGAAATAGTTTCTTAAGTTGGATGAGGACATTTTGCATTTTCACTACTGAATAAATTAGAAACTACTGTACATTCCTTTCCACATCTCTGCCCTTAAAAAGATGCATGGGATAATATTTAAATAAATCATTGCAGTGAAATTAGAGGATATATTCAGCTCAAACCTGAAAGGAAAATCTCATCTGAACAGTCTTTTCTTGTCCTACTAGCTAAACCAGGAAATATCAGTGACTGAAATTTTCCCATTGTGAACGGTTATTTTTTTTCCTCAGATCAAATCTTTCTGACATAAATCTTGAAGTACAAACCTGCCTTCTTCAAATCTCAAAATTTCAGCCTAATCAGAGCTGAGTTGTGTAGTCACTGCTACCATTAGCACCATTTCTGTTGGAGAAATACAGATTTTCTGCAGAACTATCTGAAAGAGTGAACTGCAAGCATTTCTATACTTCAGTGAGGTGACTGTGAAAAATAATTGTAACCTGTCTCCCATTTTATTTCAAAGTTTTTAGCTCTTGCAACTTAAGAGCTGTAAGAGCTTTAAATGCTATTTAAAACCTTATTCAGTTCATCATCCATTTTATTCCACAATAGAGGAGGGGCACTTTCAGATATGAAGTAGGGAAATGCTATTATGTAGTTACAGCTGATGTTACATTAAAAAAGCATACTTGAAAATAGCAATGCATTTGTGAATTGTTATTTTTAAAAATACAATTTTACACAGTCCTCTCTTAGAAAGCGATTTTATTGCTTGGCAAAATACAGAGAAACACCTCATGTCTCATGAGAGACATCTTTATACAGTTCTCTCCTGACAGCTCAGAAATGGTTTAAAACACACAGAGAATTTCCAGTAAATCTATTTTTTTAAGAAAAAATTTCTTCCCCTTTTTACAGGCACATAAAAGCTGTTGAAAGGCTGCTAGTTCTCCAGAGAGGCTATTATCCATAACGTTCTTTTGTGAAGAATCACATTCTAAATAAGATTATGAAATTATATGGTTTTTTTTTTAAAGTAGGAAGTTTATTTTGAGTGTATATCAATCATTGGCAAAAATTGCTGTAATTGTTACAATATTTAGCTCTACAGTGATATTATTATCATTATTTGTTTTTTTGTATGTGATTTCAAGTCAGTTTTGGACACCTGGGGACTGCCTGGACTAATCAGAATAACAGAATAATACAGTTGGAAGGAACCTGGGAGGTCTTCTAGTCCAACCCCCTCCTCAAGCAGGAGATCCTATACTATTCCAGACAAATAGCTATCCAATTTCTTTTCAAAAATCTCCTATGATGGAATGCCCACAATTTCTAGAAGCAAGTGAAAACTTCTAGAGGAAGTGAGAACGTAATTATTCTCACTGAAAGGAAACTTCTCTAGATTGGATTTCTCTTTGATAAGCTTCCATCCATTACCTCTTGTCCTGCTTTGGAGAATAGGTACACCCACTCTTCTCTGTAACAACCCCTCAAATTTTGGAAGATTACTATCAAGTCCTTGCACTTTTGTTCATTAGACTAAATATATTCAGTTCCCACAGGCATTCATTGTATGTTTTAGTCTCCAGTCCCTAATCATCTTTGTTGGTCTTCTCTGCACTCTTTCTAGGGTACCAACATCTTTTTTGGCATCACAGTGACAGAGCTGGATGCAATATTCCAAGTGTGGTTTTACCAGTGCAGAATAAAGCACTGGTAAGTATTACTTCACATGATCTTCACATGATCCTCTGTTGATGTAGCCTAGAATTGCACTGGCTTTTTTTTCATAGCTGCAACACACTGCTGGCTCAAACTGAAGTGATTGTTCATAAGGACATAACCTCTACAATATTCTTGGCAAAGTTTTTCAAAAGTGGTTTGCCATTGTTCATGTCTAGAACTCAGGGTCTCCCAATTTCCAGCCCAATACCTTAATCACTGCATCAACTGACTAACAGTTGAGACAGTCCTTGCTTAATAACCACAATTGGGATTGTGAATGTCATTGCTAAGCACCAAAATTGCTAAATAAAACATCACGTAAGGACCATGACTTACAATTTTACTTCGGCCTTCTCTGTTAACTCTACTTGTTATAAGACAGTTGTGAAGTACACAAACAGTGATTATGTAACCGCAGAATATTGCAATGGTCATAAATTTGAGGATTGGTGACAAAAAATTTTTTTGTTACAGTGTCATAACTTTGAAGGTCACTAAACAAGGTGGTTGGTCCTACTTATAAGTAGTACTACTGAATTAAATAATAAAGGCAAGACATGAGGTCTCTCTGTGTCTGCATATGTCAACTGCAGTTGTCTGAAGAGCGGGAAAAAAAAGACAGAGTCAGTTAAAGAATCCAGGTAAGACTCCAAAATGCATCAGAAATTTCACAATAGAATGCTAGGCTGCTTATTCGAAACAATTAAAACAGGTGTCAGCACTCAGCCTAACTTTGGCGAATCTTTACAAATATAAGGGTCATACCTTGTTAATATGTGGATGGGAGACTAACAGGAAACCCAAGGCAGTGCTTTATGTGTACATATAATGCTCTTTAGCTAAATATTTTTAATAAGGGTTTTATATTTTTTTAAAAACAAATGTTTACAATTGTTGTTGGTAGCTATCTATTCCTCTACTCTGAGCCATGCTATAATTCTCTTGAAGATCCTATGAGGGATTCAAAATGATAATCAGGGTGCAATCACAGATTTTGAGAAAGAAAGAAACAAAGAAACAAACAAAGAAGAAAGGAGGGAGGGAGGAGAGA
>JAEANM010020493.1:0-12089 GCA_017656035.1 Myanophis thanlyinensis
CCACTTCACAAGAAGAGATTCACACCCGGCTACCTGCGGAACAGTGGTTTCCCTAGGGCAAAGGACCTCCTGAATGATTATAAGGTATGTTCACCACGTTGAGTTATAAAAATAATAGAGGCATTTTTAAAAAATTGCTATACCCTGTCCTGTAATATAAGAAACACCATTCTTTCTTAGCTTTTCGTGTCTTAACTAATAAACAATGCGATTTTTCCATCTGAAATGTCCAATCCCAGGCCAATTCCCAATTTTCTGATGCCTAAGATGTCAATTTCTAAATTTCATTTCATTTATTCTTTCACTGTATTGAGCTTCCCCGTGTTCATGCTTCTTATGCTCCATGTTCCCTGTGTTTTCAGTTTCAAATTTTCTTTTCCTATATAGCAATACCAATTAAACGTTCCAAAAGCCTTAACTGAGCCTTATCATTAGTACATCTAAAAATCGTCAGCTTTTCCTCAGTGGCATGTGGAGTGCCATCTGATCTGAGAGGTTCATCATCTGGTAATTATATTGTAAATAATCTCATGTTTTCTTTCTATGTAATTTTCTCAGTATAAGTACAGAAATGATTTATCATTGCCTTCTCCCTAATAGAATGAATGGATACAAATCAAGTGCTTTCAGCAACTTCCTACATCACTGCTATGACCTATATAGGTTCTTGTTTGGTTTAGCTGGGAAGCTGGGAAGACTGGCAAGGGCTGGGTGACTCTGGAGATATATAGTATACTCTTGGCATGAAATCCAAAGATCTTCATTTATTCTTTCTAGGAATTCCTCATAACCACGATAGCACAGCAGAATTTGGGGACAGCAGATAAATAAACTTTATAATGTAATTATTAAATAATAATTATTTAATTATTAAATAATGAATTGTAATATTTCCCCATCTAACAGGGAGACTATCATTTGTAGAAGACAGTAGCATTTTGTGGACTGCCTAAGTCACTGAATCTTCTTTTCAAATCTTCCTTTTAAGTTATCAACAATAGCATTGTTATTTGAACACGTCTACAATTTGTTTTTACCAATTTATTTATTATCAACTATAAAGATTTTAAATGAATTTAATTCCATTTATCTCTTGTGAGATTAGTCTATCTTCCAATGACAGGATCAAGAATTATATTATCAAATTGCTTGCAGCTATTCTACTTGGATGTGGTATTGAAATTATTACTTCTTTCTTCCCTACATTTGAATCTTGGCAGTATAAGTTGCAAGATCCGTAATCCTGTCCCATACAGATCTTGGGAAAGGACACTAAACATTGTGCCCTTATATGGTATCTGCTGTTGGTAGGATTTACTGAGACTACTCCAAAGCAGAAGATGAAGTTGGGATTGAAGACCCATCGGTCTTTAATCTACAATCTACTTGTAAACTCAGCTATTCCACTGTAGTTTTTAAACCATATTTAACAATTATTCAGTATCTTCATATCTTTTCATGAGCATACTTAGAAAAAGATGGAAAAATATCATAATAGTATATGACATAAAAATGTCATATAATCACTGCACTTAAATAATTTCAATATTAAAAGAATATATGCCTTAAAAGATATATCTAATATGAAATTAGATCTAAAGCAATGTGAATGCTTAAATATTAGTGTTTTATTTTTCTTTAGTAGTAAAGAGAGCCAGTTACGCTAAAAAACCAGGAGACTGTGAGTTTTAGTCCTGTTTTGGGCATAAAGCCAGCTGTGTGTGTGTGAGCCAGTTACTCTTCTCTCAGGCCTAGGAAGCAGTCAATCTAAGATCTTTTTAAGAAATCTTCAAAAACTTGTGCAGGCAGTTGCCAGGAGTCAGCAATGACTTGAGGTCACAAAACAAAAAACTAAACAAAACAAAACAAACAGTCTTAGTAAAAATCTATAACTAGGTACCAGACAATTGCTGGAAGTACAAATTTCAAGGCACACTGCAACATTTTGTCCTTTTGCTTTAAAATGCAATATTTAAATATTTGCTACATTTAAATTATAGGTGGTCAGAAAGAAGAACAAAGTGATTAAATATTCAAGAAACACACAACTATGATGTAACAGGCCTAATTATTTAAGTAATTACATTCTCATGACCAGCAATCTGAGTTATCAAACAATAGTTCAGCATCTTAGAAACAGTTGTATTATTGTCATTATATTATAGCATTACCAAAAACCTAAAAGACAGCATTTACTTTAAGACTTTCAGGTTACAAATAAATGTTCATTATATTATTATTGGCTTTTCCAATAATAGCAACATATTTCATATTATTTGTGAGTCCATACATGGATCCTCATCCAAAATTTATCTAACTGCTTCTTCCAGCTGGGGGAAAACTGTAGGACAGGATTAATTAGCACAGCATGTGCAATCACTTTGTTTAAGGATGTCTTGTCTATTTCCATGGTTACACCACAGGGAAGCCACACACTCTCTTTTTATAGTCAGGGTTCCTGATATTGGTAGATATGGGAACTTTTTAAATTTTCAAGTGAGAGTAAAAGCAAAAGAAAAAAGGCAATTAGAAAAATAATATAGTGAACTGACAACATTTGACAATTTTGGCATGGATTTATATGGATAACTTAATGACAATTCTGTGAAGGGCATTTCAGACCTTGCACTTCAATAAAATTAATAAAAAGGTCAGTAAATAGGCATCCAGCTGCTACACCTCAATTCTTTACAGCAACAAAATGAGTAATAGTTAGAACTCAGCATATCATTTAATTGTCAAGTTATCATATGTCCAATAAAAATACCTTAAGAAAATAACAGGTGAAGGGCATGTGTTAATTACACTACACTTTAAATCAGTATCAGTACTTATACCACATATTCAAAGACATTTAATGTGAATTAAATGAATGTGTATTAACGACATTTAAGATATTAAAAATGCAGTTAAATATGTTTCTACATTATCAATATCAGTGAATAGAGTTCATATTTGGTTAAGTGGTTAAGGCACCAGACTAGAAAGCCTGAGACCGTGAATTCATCCGTGAAAGTCAATTGGGTGACTTAGGGCCAGCCACTCTCTCTCAGCCCAAGCCACTCACAAGTTTATTATTGTGGAGAAAATAGGGGGAAGAAGATACGTTGGAAATGCTTACCCTCTTGTAAATGTAACAAAAGTGGGATACAAATGAATAAGTAAAATAAGGATAAATACACCATACAAAGAGTGGTTCATTAAACAAAATGAATTTTAAATTAACACTATCCACCTTTGTAAGGTTATTTTTCAACAATAATAGGAAAAAAACATTCCAGTTTCCAATAATCATTTTATGATCTTTGAGAAATCACAGAGATCAGTTACTGGCAGAAAAGAACATAAAACATCTTCAAAAAGAGGGGGGAAACTGCAGACTGGTTAGAAAAAAGACTGGGTAACTGCAGACTGGTCTATTTGATGCTGATGAGAAAGACATTGACAAAATGAGGAATATCAGAGAACAGCAACTAGTAGGTATTGGGATGTTTAGCTTGGAGAAGAGAACACTACAGGGAGACATGATAGTTCTCTTCTAGTATATGAAAAGGCTGTAATATAGAAGACACAGAATTGTTCAGAAGATATAACAAGAAACAATGGATTTAAATTACGAGGATGTAATTTAATTGGCTAGAAATCAGGAAAATTGCGCTAATATTCTATTATTAACAAAACTATAATATGCCATAAATAAATGAGAATGTCCTGAAATAACCCATACAGGAACAAATTTGTCTAGTTCTGCACTAAACAGCATCCTAGTATGAAACTCCAGAACAATAAGGTATTATGCTTATACGTATTACTTAGAAATCTTCTGAAACAGAACAAATCTGACTTGGAAAAAATAGTTTATAAAGAATATGCTACACAGTTATCCTCATTTAGCAACTGCCTCAAAGAGCGACTGTTTGCAAATGTGACTGTAATTAAACAGAAATTAAAGTGCATTTTCCAACCAATGTGGCATTTAGGGCAACAAAAACCTCTGGAGTGAAAATGATTAAGGTGTGGTCAATTGTAGGCAGCAACTGAAAGTAAGGAAGAGGGTTCTTATCAATTTATTAAGGTCACACGGTTGAGTATTTTAGAGAAACACTTTTCTAGCTGTCTGAAGAGAAAAATAGCTAAGGAAGAGATAGCTTGCTCAACCAGTCTCTCTTTCTCATATCACTTAGCAACAATTTTGTTTAAATAGCAAAATCAATAAAATTAAATATAAGCATGCACCCACAAATACTGTGTGTATGTGTGTGTGTCTGTGTGTATATGTATTTCTTTTGTATACAATATTACTGATATTGTTGTGAGTGAGTCTTCTATGTAGCTGAATATTTATGGTTTGAAAACTATATTTATATACTCTTTTCCCTATTTGAAAAAATATTAATGTTTCTCTCCTTTAAAATTTCATTTAAAATCCTGTGATAATTAAAACCTTGCTCCTATGTATTCTATGTTTTCAAACGATCTCATAATACTCAAATGGAAGAAGGGGATGACTAGCAACAAGACAGATGGACTCAATATCAGTGGCAATGTGTTGCCTGTTACAAGACTCAAAGGGCGAAGTTGGAGATAGAACAACCTGAAAGAAATCTACGGGGCCACTAATAATATCAACTAAATGGCACATAATAAAATATGAAAGATGTTTCAGTCTTTTGTGGGAATAGAAAGTGAAAGTACTGTATGCTGCCTTGAGTTGAAAAAATAAAGGCAGACTAAATCAAAGACATATGAACTTGCTGCATTACCTGTTTCATTTTCTCTACTGGTATGGTGGCCAAAGTCAACTTGTACTGTAACTAAGAAGAGAAGTGCTCAAGCTATCTCTCAACATTGCTTACATCATTATCAAATAATCTTGTAATTAATGGCTTGCCTACCAAAATCTGCCAGTTTCAACTCCCCAGTGTCACTGATCAGAAGATTTTGGGGTTTCAGATCCCTGTGCAAAATGTAACGTTGGTGGATGTACGAAAGTCCTCGCAGCAATTGAAATAAAAATAACTGAAAAAGAGGGGGGAAAACATGTTCATTAATATTTGTTTGTAGTGCATTGCCTTCCTACATAAAGATCAGAACACAATAATGTGAAACGTTATTAATATAGATATTATTTAAAACCAGGATTTTTAACTGAACAAACAGGAATTCACACACACACATACACACACACGAACACACACACACACACACTATATCCAACTGCATGACCCTTCTGTAACAATTCCAAATAGTAATTCCATCAAAAACTAAATCGTATTGATCACACTTATACTCTATTTATTTGCATAGTTTTACAGATTAGATGACAGCCTAAAGATAGGTGTGTTTTCTTGTTAATTATAGAAAATAACAGCACATGGAAAATAGAAATGAACAAGAACATATTCCTTAAAAGAAAAAAAAATAGGAATGAAAAGAGATTATACTCAAAAATATTTTAGCTGCAGCAAGTCATTCAAATCTTTATTTTAAAAGCTCAAACTATAAACAAAATTATTCTTTTTCGTTCATCTATAGGAGCTTTTAGAACTAACAATGAGATTAGCCATTTTCTCAGTTTGTCAACCAATCTGCATTTTATATATTATTAAAAATTCAGACTTGTATGAACAACATTTGTCAAAACGTTACATCAAAAACTGCCTTGGATGCTGACAAAATATTATTCTATGCAAACTTCACAGAGGGCAAAAGTAAATACTTTGAAAAATAATTGTTTTACAATTAATATTAATGATAAAACAATAATTTGATAATAGAGACAAACAATACAAATTCAATTTTGTACAGCAGTGCATTTTAGAAGATGTATGTTATTATAAGTTCTTCAATTTCGCTGCACACATGTTGTGCATTGACAATAAAGGATTGAATTGAATTGATAGATTCAGCGTGCTGAAATGAAATAGCTCCTAATTACTTATCAGCTCAGCACCTGTACGAACTTGAAACTATGATTATGAAAGAAATGAATAAAAATATGGAAGTACAGAAATATTTCTTTTCCTATACACACGTACATTTAAAAAACTGTTTTTGTTGGATAATATTTGCTAATAAAATACAGGAATAATAGAACTTTCAAACAGAAAAGCTACACTGTACTGCAATAAAAAATGAAGCAAAATTTAATAAATAAATAAATTGCAACTGCAATTTAACACTTTATTTTGAAAAATATACAGAATCAGGGTGGTTGAACCAACTGCATGGAAGTTTATTTCTGATTCACTCACCACCCCTTACAGACATTTTGTCCAGGAAAAAAACCACAGAGAATTAATTTAAATTATTGTGGCTTCTCAGCTGAATTCTTGCTATAGTAAAGGTTTCAAAAATTGTCACTGGAGTTAAAACAACATGTTTTTTTCTTATCTATATTCCATTGCAACTCACAACTTTAGACTATCCTCCCATTACTGTAAAAGTTATACACACAGAAGACCATGCAACTCAGGTGTTTTTCTAACACTATGTGCTTCCCACAGAAAAGCATTTTATTAACCCCTCTTAATTAACATTATATATAATATATGGTTCTGGAGGGGAACTATAGCAACAGTGTGGTACTGGATCACCTCTGCTCAGTTCAGAGAAAGCAGTGAATTAATTTCTTATATTCTCTTACATTCTTCAGTGTATTAATTAGAAGTTATGCTTTATTAATGCATCTACTAGTTAATTGCTTCAACTGGTTGGATGAGGATAATTTCTGCTACGCAACCAAATATGTAAATTATCTTTAAGGACCAAATGTTCTGTTTCATTAATATTTTTCCTATCAAGTTTTAAACTTAAAATTAAAAATCTATTTGCTTTGAAGAAAACATATTATAGTATGGAATAAAAATACCTGAATGGTGTCTCAGCTGAAGCTTTAATGATTGTGGAAAACAATCATTTACATGTAAATTATATAATTTACATGGGAAGAAATATATTAAACTTTTAAATTTATAATTTAAACACATAGAGCCATCATCTTATGATCATGCTATTTAGCCCTGATTCCCATCCTGAATAAAGGATGAGTATTTAAATTAAATTATTTTAAAATGCACATCTAATGATAGCGTAAAAAGAAATAATAATATTTTTGCTGTTCTGTCCTGATGATTGCACTTTAACTGAGGTATTGCTTTTCTGTAATGAGTTCAGGAAAACATGGGAGGAATGCTGCCATATGAAGGTCAAACCAATTTAGGGATTTATGGAGTGTGATATCAGTGTGTTAGCAATGATTAAAGTGTAAGGGCAAACACATTAAAAACAACAATTTATCTAATAAAGACACATCAGTTCTTACATCAAAGAGATACATTTTTCCAACTCTCATTATAGATTACAGAGTGAAACATATCCTGCTAACAAGAATTATCAACAGTTCTGAAATACCATTCATTGTACTTGAAACTGATGCACTAAGAACAAAAGCACAAGGAAATAATGTAGAAAGCTAAAATTTTTACAGAAATTCTTTTCTGTTTAAAAATGCTGGAGAAAATGTCAGTCTGAAGAAAAACTTTTATGACTGTCTAGAGCAGGGGTGTCAAATTGAGGGCCATATCAAGGTTGCGTTTGATCTTTGGGGGCTGGGTGGGCGTGACCAGGGTGGGCATGAGCTCATTACTCATATTCAGGGCACAGGTGGTAGCCCAAACCCTCTGCCAACAAGCTCTGTTTTCAGCTGTGATGGCCTACTGCAACCTTCCTGCCAAGCTCCATTTTCACTGGCAAAGGCACTGCAGGCCAGTCCTTCACTGTTTCCAGGGCAGCCCAGCAGGCCAGGTCTAACTACCCGCAGGCCCAATCTGGCCCCCAGGCCTTGAGTTTGACACTCCTGGTCTAGAGGTTCACAACTGGTGCTAAAGAAGTTCTTTATTTAATTAAGCTTTCTATTTTTTTCTTTTCAGAACTTCAAGACCAGCTGTTAGCCAAGCCAATTAGCATACTTAAATTTTCAAGTAAAATGTTGTGAAGGGATGAGAAAATATATGTTCTGTCCAAGCTTTTGTTTGTTTATTTGTTCTCTTACTATAAGTGTATGGGAAAGGAAGGCAAGCAAGAAATTATCAAAGCAGTGCCTTTCCCAACAAGCATCATATCAAGCTTTTCAATCCGGTCAGTTCCTCTAATAGTTACAGTTTATCATGACCCAGATTATGTAGTAGATGATAAAACATAGCATATGAATGAAAAATTAACTCGTTTTATTTCCCAGTAATCTATAAAGAAACATACTCTGCTATAGGACAAAGAACCTATAGTTATTTTTGAAAATATGACAGCCTCTGTGCATATTATTAAAGTGACTCTTCTTTGTTTGTCAGAATAAGAGATGTTATCTGCATCCTGAAAGAAGGTAAAGAGAAGGTTGTGATATTTGACAATTTACTGCTGAAACAAACATGCTTATTGAACTCAGTGACTTGTGAAGAGTGCAATCTGTCAGGAGCATGGATTAGGGATGTGACAGAACAATTTCCAGCACTTATCAAATTCACTGACAGTGATCCCTTCTATTAATCTGTATGGAGATAAACTGATAATGCCAAGAGCAGCTACAATTGTATCAACTTATAACATCTAGGCAAGAAGTTCAAGAATATGGGGCTCAGGTGGTATTCGTCTCTGTGAGTTGCCTTCTACTTCAGAAAAAATAATTGGTTAAAAAAAGGATTTGGCTGAACCATGACAAGCTTGATCAAGAGGGCTTTGAAATAATCCTGAGGAAGTTGTGACAAAACAATGAAATAAAATTGCAAACAAAGATTTATGCACCATTAAAAAAAAGTAGAAATGGTTTGATTGCCACAACAATACAGAAAATTATTAATTTAAATATAAAGGAAGCAGAGAAAGGGAAATTTTTTTGACTGAATGCTGAATTTACACATAGGTGTGGGGCGGGAAAGAGAGAGAGAAGAGAGAGGGAGGGAGGGAGGGAGAGATCCAGGAGAATGGATTGTGGATTACTATTCCTATAGAAATATATAGTAATAATAATGAAGGAATGGTAAGCACTGAGGTGATCATAGTAGTCACAAGACATAATCTTAATTTGCAATGTAGAATTGATTTATTAGCATTATTTTATCCTTATTTATCTACTACTAGTACTATTGATCATTTCCTCTTCATAATTGTAGTAAAAGGGGCTTTCTACTGTACATAATTGGTGGCTCTGTCAAAACTTGCATCTTTTTTTTTCATAGAGCCTATATTTATGTTTTTATAGAGGCAAAGATGGCAAATGATTTTTTTGAAGATGCAAGTTCAGCATAATATAGATCCATCAGATAAGAAAGTGACCCATACAAAAAAAAGGAAAATATATTCATGGTGTTGTAATATATGTATTTTATATCCTTATATTTTATGGATGATATTTATATTTATTGTAATAAATGCCTGAATGACAGAGAAACATACAAAATAGAACATTGACTTTGTATTTAACTACAGAACAGCTTATTTAAAATCAATTTTCAATGCCCTCTGAAAAAGGCAGCTTTAATTTAACATAATACTATCACATCCTTTTCTGCACCTGCTTATCCTCTGAAGAGTAATGGGAAACAGCTACTTATCATTTACATTAAATGAAAATTATTCTGTTCAGCACATCCACTATAATTAATGTCAACTTTTATCCCTGTGACTTAATAATTTGACTTCTATGACACTAAAAACTTCTGATGTGTATCCATCTGACTCTTAAAATAGCTTTTATGTATTGACATAGTAATTAGAGATTACAAGTATACATTAAAGAGTTACAAGTATAATATTTCCAGAATGGACCCAAAATTTCTTCCAAACAAATTTAGTGAAGCAATTATAGATATTAACCACCCACGTACATTTAAATAATCATTTTGAAAAGGGCATTTATAAGTTGTAATGCTGAACTACATTTACTGACACAGAATTAAATCTAGGTATAGAATTATACCCGATTCACTAAAAAGTATTATTTAAAGTTAAAAATAAAACAAAACAGATTAATCATATTCAGTCTAGCAGGCTCAAAATCATGAACCTTTATAAAAATGTTTTATGGTACTATGAAAATGGACCATATAAAAATTATGTTAATAAAACCAATAAATATCTTCCAAATACTTCTTTATGCAAGATAATTCAGGTGTTCCAATGGTTTATAAAATGTTAATATTTGGTTGATTGGAATTAAGTCTTGATTCATTTATTGTCTTGCAGAGTAGTGGTTGAACATACATTAGAGAAATTTTGGAAGATATTCCTTTTATTTACAAGTTAAATATTTGATATATTATTATATATATTATAGATATAGATATATTATTAAGTAAATAAGCATACACCCACCCACACTCTATCTATTAATGTATTATTTTAAGCAATTATATATTTTGGAAAACAGTATTTTGAAATATGCTTTATATGCACTTTCAGATGCATATTTAAATGTTTATATCTTTATTTTTAAAGAGAAAATATGCATAATAAAGGTTAATGAATTGCATACATGTTCTGAGGACTTTTTAACATCATATTGTTTTGTGGTAATTTCAAACATAATTATTTATGCTTTTAAAATATAAATATTTATAAGAAGACAAAAACTTTGATTGTTAATATCTAATTTGGTCATTAAGAGCTACAATTATTCATTTTCAAGAGCAGATATTCTTAGGCAATGTAACTGTTAGTTAAGGATTAAAGTTGGCAGAAATACATAGTACAAATGAATTTTAGTTACTATAAATCCTTTTAAAAATCTTTTTATAGGTAGTACAACAATCAAAGTCTGTTCTGAAGGAAACTTAACACAGACTGCTGAAAGTTCAAATACGTATCAACTGTTTTCCTTATATCAGGCCACTTATCTTGCCTACTTGGAGGTATTTAAAAGTTTATATTATTGCTTGTGGCATGCCATCTGAAGGCATTTAAAAGATGGAGAACACATGCACCTAGAAGCACATGCTACAGTCTGACAGTTTTGATTGTATGAACTGCTAGTACAATTCTGTCAAATATTATAGGTAGTTGTCAGTTAACAACTCACTCACTCAGTGACTATTCAAGGTTATGATGGCATTGAAGGAGTAGTGTTATGACCAATATTCAAAATGCCAGTAATCCTAGCACTTCTGCAGTCACATAATTGTAATCTAAATGGTTGGCATTCAGCTATCAGTTATGACAATTAAAGCATCCTATGGTCACATGATTGCAATATATGACTCCCTGTGATGACCTAGGGCAGGGGTCGGCAACCCGCGACCCTGGACCCGCATGCGGCTCTTTTAAAGCTTTCCCGCGGCTCCGACAGCCGGTGGGATTTTCAAACCTCTGCCAGCGGCCGGCGGAGGTTTGAAACCCCCCCCATTCAAGTGGGATACGGAGGCAGGACATTGTTGCCTGCCCACGAGGAGAAGGAGGCGGTGGGCGACAAGGAAGGGCGGGCGAGGGGAGGGAAATGGCGGGACGGTTTTGTTCCTTATGCTGCCCGGAATTCAAACTTTCATCCATGCTGCCAAGCTGGCAATGCTCTCGCTCAGCTCCCTTCTTCCACCGCCGCGATGTCCGGAGCTTCGTTGCCGCAGCTTCGCCGGATTGCGCCACCCACTTTGCCGCCAAGCGTGGACGCTGCCAGCCTGCGAGCCCCAGCTGCAGAAACCGCCCGGGGGAGAATCCCCCTCTCATGGGGGGGGATCCAAATCTCCGCCGGCTGCACCAGGCTGCATGGAGATCCAGCATGCCATTGCCGGGCCAGCGGAGATTTCAGAATACCCCCCATGCGAGTGGGATACGGTATCTCCGCTGGCGCCCCCATTTGGGATATCTCCGCCGGCGGAGATACCATATCCCACTCGCATGAGGAGGGATTCTGAAACCTCCGCTGGCTCGGCAATGGCGTGCCGGAATGTTTGGACCTCCATGCAGCCTGGTGCGGCCGGCGGAGATTTGGATTCCCCCCCATGAGAGGGGGATTCTCCCCCAGCTGGTTTCTGCAGCCGGGGCTCGCAGGCTGGCAGCGTCCACGCTTGGTGGCAAAGCGGGTGGCGCAATCCGGCGAAGCT
>JAEANM010020494.1:0-12088 GCA_017656035.1 Myanophis thanlyinensis
GTATTTTGTTTTTATCTGCTGTGAACCGCCCCGAGTCCTTAGGGAGATGGGGCGGTATATAAATATGATAAATACATAAATAAATAAATCTGCCCCACAGGGTACTTAGATCTGGCCTGTGGGGCCACCCTGGAAATAACAAAGGACTGGCCCGTGGTGCTTCTGACAGCAAAATGGGCTCCCAAGCTCTGTTTTTGAATGCCACAGCTTCCTGAAACCCTCTGCCAGTGAAAATGGAGCTCGGGAGGGCCATGTGCTGGTCATGCCCCCCTGGCCACACACCCCGGAGGTCAAACACAATCCTGATGCAGCCTTCAATGAAATTGAGTTTGATACCTCTGGCCTGGTCAACACACTGGTTAACTCTTTGATCGAACATCAAATCCTTCTGGGTATAAGGAGCAAGGCAGCCAAGAACACCTATTTATAAAAACTAGATCTGCCTCTACTGTAGTAAATTCTGTTGTCATATGCCAAATAATACAATTACTCACTTGCAAATGAAAGTTATGTAATATAGTACTGTTAGTGCCTCCCCAGAGAACAAAAACTCAAGGAAATGGAGGAAGCTATCAAAGGACAGAACCAGATTTCGATATCTGGAAACTAGTTGGTAACTTAGTTTGGGTTCTTGTTTTATTGCACAGGGAAATCCAATGTTAGTCAGGGACATCCTTGACTTTAAAAACTGATGATTTTAATCAAATAATTGTGGCTACCATTTTGACTTTTTATATTTCCCTTCACAGTCATCTCAGATAACAGTGTTATAACAATATTTTGTTCCAATCAGATACAGTGTTTTGAGATCATATTTTACCATTATAGAACATGCCCACTGAACTCATTTGTATTATGACTGAATCATCTTTAATTGATTTTATTTGGTGTTTTCTGGATGTAATGTACACTCTGATTCTAGCCCATTTTATTATTGTCATCAATATTAGTATCTGCTCAAAGGGGTCTTTCATTTTACCTTACAAAATGTATCGTTGCATGAAGAACTAAGCCAAACTAGGTGCCAGATTATGCTATTTGATATCACTAATCTGGCTTCCAGCCAGAAAACTTTATCCAGTCAGTAACGTTATCTTGGTTAGCTGTCATTTTGACAAAAAAAAAAAAAAAAGCCTATGCATTTATTGTAACTTAAGGACATCCCTGGAAATATTTCTTCAGCAACATTTGTTTTGAGACCTAAAGGGTGACAAGAAAAAGATTTTTCAAGTACAGATCCATAGCTGTTCTGTTCACAAAGCTCCACTTTTTTATTTTTCTTAGTTTTTAAGTTTGCAGCCATGGTTTAATTCTTACCTCTCATAGGTAATTTTTTTTTTCAGCATTGATGTGATTCATTACTTATATAGTCTTCCATTGCTTCAGTGGTGCAGTGATTAGAGTGCAGTACTGCAGGGTACTTCTGCTGATTGCCAGCTGTCTGCAATTTGGCAGTTCAAATCCCACTAGGTTCAAGGTTGGCTCAGCCTTCCATCCTTCCAAGGTGGGTAGAATGAGGAGCCAAATTTTGGGGGGCAGTAGGCTGACCCTGTAAACTGCTTAGACAGGGCTGTAAAGCACTTTAAAGCAATATATAAGTCTAAAGTGCTAGTGCTATTGCAATGAATTTTTCTGTTGTGTTTTTTAATATTGGCTTTAGGTAGTACCGTACAATATCTATACTTTGTTTTATGAATAAAAAGACAAATAAAAGATTAATGGTAAAATATAATTTCCACAATGAAAGAATGGATGGTGAATGTGATAGAACTGACCGGGATGGTAAAATTGACAGTCCTAATTAACAAGAAGAATTTATTTAGTTTTGTTTCCATTTGGAAACCACTTCTAAATTTTGTACTCAAAACAAAAACAAAAAAAGCCAAAAACAACAAAGGCCTAATTTTAGATTTTTATTTTCACAGTTAGGATGAGTTTGTTGTTGTAGAAATGGTTTGAAATACTTACAAAATGTAAAGCGAGAAGGCTGAGGCTGTAACTTTTTGTGTGTGTTCTACTGCACTGAAAAAAAAATCAGAAGTCTTATCTTCCTTTTTTGCTCCTTTCTTCTACATCTCTCTTTAACTTTCTCAATGTCTGTTTCTATTTGTATTTTATCTTATAATTTTTATTGTTTAATCACTAAATTGTGTTTGACTTTTCATGACTCCATGGACCATAGTACACCCCCATCATCCACTGTCTCCCGGAGTTTGTCCAAATTCATGCTCATTACATGAATAACACAATCTAACAGTCTCATCCTCTACCTTCCTTTTCTCCTTTTGTCCATAATCTTTCCCAGCATCAGGGTCTTTTCCTCTTATCTTATAATAAACTATAATCAAAATTGGAAAAACGTTAATCACAAAATTAATTTTGCCACTAAAACAAAATAATTTCCAAATTCCAGATTTTAGAACAGATACATGTTATTTAATGGTAGCATATGAACACATTCAGATAAGAGCTGTTTGTATGTAACTGATCAGAAGTACTAAAAAGCTTCTGAAAAATATGTCCACAGAAGAAACCAGAGGTATAGAATTAGGAAGAGAGAAGATCTAAGAGTTTGATTATGGTGCAAAAGATGAAGTTGTACAAAATCCTAATAGTGCTGAACAATAAAGCTATAGCAGAGATGACCAGGTGTTTGTCAAGATAATAAGAAAGATGGAAATAGAAAAAGATTTATATAGAAATAAACATAGTTCCATTTTAGATGCATAAAGTATCAATGAGTCACTGGATCAGAAGTAGTTAACAAATCACTGCCTGAAAAGATTTTATTATATAATTTACTCCAGTATTAATAGAAAGAAAATGAAGGAGAATATTTAGGAGACAGGAAATGGTGAACCAGGAAATACAGACTGCTAGGATTACTAGAGTCTATGGATGTGCAAAACATGTAGCTCTCAAGATGTTCTGGCCTCAGAACAGCTGTTTTTAGTTTTCCAAGTGCAGAAGAAAATGTGTTTCTAGACTTTTGTTTTTGGTTGGAATGCTATGAATATAGACTGCATGACACAATGCAAGCTGCAGACCGAGATATATAATCCACATACATAAAGAAGAGATGCTCCTTGTCATATACTGTGTGATAGTTTGCCTTTGTCTTTGCTGGAAATAGACGGGGGTAAATGGTATTTTGAAAACTTATGGCAGAACTTCAAAGATGTTCCTTAAGGATCCGTCGCTTCTGTCACTGCAAAACTTCTGAGGAAACCCTAAGAATCTGGAGCAGTCCAGGTTTGTTCAAAGAGATAATCCACTTGCTTCAGGAAGAGATATTCTGTAAACAAAATAAAAGGTCTAGCCAAGAATATTGCACTAGATTTGATTTGTCTTCTTTATGGAGCTAATTCTCATTTTTTATATCTCTGTACAAGCTAACAGTAAACAACAGCCCAATCAAGGAAACACCAAAATCACTCCTACTAACACTGATAGTGCAAGGCTATATGTAAAACAAGAGCAAACCTCACTCCCTAGTAGCACTGATGATATCACCTAGTTTGGTAATGAAATGTCTGCAAGAAAATATCCAAGGTCAGTCAGACAGCACCAAGCACTGCACATACCAGGGTTTCAGGATAGATGCCAGATGAGAATTAGGGAACTATTTTTATTTATATTTCAAACTTTGTTCCAGAAAGTAATTTTTTTTCCATAGAAGATTAGAAAATTTGTAACTCTTGATCTCATCTTGTTATGGAACAAAATAGTACCTGGAACACTGTATTTTCTTTTAGATCATTCTTTTTTATTATTTAAGTTTTCAACAGCAAAAACATGATTTGGGCAGGTCTGCAATTACCTTTTTCAATGTTTGCATTTTTAATCATTAAAGTTAAAAAGATGTTTTACATTTTAGCTTTTCCCCTTTTAAATAAAGTTTGATTTTGCTATTTCTGGCTAGATTAGCTTATCTATCAAAACAAAAAGGAGATGTTAAACATAGTCACATAGTACACAGCCAATGGGTTTTACCAGTGGTGAAATTCAATTTTTTTACTACCGGTTCTGTGGGTGTGGCCACAGCGTTAAACATCCCCAAACACAGAATTAAACTTCACCAAAGTTACAATGTAATAAGGGGAGAGGCAGTTTCTGTGAGCAAGGCAATAAAGATTAGGCTAGAAATAACTGCCTTATTTACAGGATTAACTCTGTAAAGTTAATCTAAAGGAGATTTCTTCTAATAACCAGTTCTATAGAACCGGTGCGAACGTGGCTGAATTTCACCTCTGGGTTTTACCTCTGAAATTATTTTACTTTTCCACTTTTTTTATTGACTGACAGCACAGATTGTGAGAATCTCTTTACTCCCACATACCAGGAAAAACAATAGAAGAGAATATTTGTAGCTCAGGATTAAATCAATGGGCATACATAAACAACATCTTTAGGACATTAAAAAGCTAAAATCAAATTGCCAAAAAAGAAAAAGAA
This sequence comes from Myanophis thanlyinensis, assembly GCA_017656035.1. Lineage (NCBI taxonomy): Eukaryota > Metazoa > Chordata > Lepidosauria > Squamata > Homalopsidae > Myanophis > Myanophis thanlyinensis. Next base: position 4,456 of record JAEANM010020494.1, read on the forward strand.
CACAACATTTCTTCACAGCAATCAACACCCAGATAGCAGAAATTAATAACAGGATTAACATCAGACTAACAAACAAGAAGCAAGCAATATCCCCGTCAAGGAATCACCAACTCAGACAAATAAACTAATTGTCAGGGTTCCAAGTAACATCCCCAATGTCATCAAAACTCTCAGGATACAAAGTTCTTTAGAATGTGATTTTATTGGAGACATCATATTGGCACATATGAATTCTTGCGTTTTCTCCACCCAAAGTAAAACCAAAGTTTCTTCCCTTAAATCATCATGTGCCACCCTCTGCTCCAATCCAAGTAGGGTAGCATCAAAAGGTCCTCTTCTGGTCCTCCCTCCACAGGTGCAGGCTAGATGTCCTTGATTCCCACGAGAAAGAATGCTGTAGAGATAAGACTCCCAGCTAACTATCTAATTCTAACACCCCCATATACATTTCTAAATAATTGTGTGACAAGCCTGAAACAAAACTAACTAAATTCAAAGAAGAAGAATGAAGAAGAGAAAAAAAAATCTGCAAAGAGTCCTTTTAGGCTTGACAATTACAGTAAACAACAGCCAAACAAGGCACCACCAAGACCACTCCTACCAAGCACTGACAGGGCAAGGCTGTATGTAAAATAAGAGCAAACCTCATTCCCTATTAGCACTGATGATATTAGTTAATTTGATAATGAAACATCTGCAAGAAAATAACCAAGGTCGGCCAGGACTCCACCTATCAAGGTTTCTGGATAGATGCCAGGTGAGAAGCCGCCTAGAAGATAGGTGTTACGAGTATGACCTGCTGAGGCATTATCCCAATAGATGACAAAGGACAGTGGAGGTGAACCTTTTACTTACCGAGTGCTGAAAAGTACATGCTTTGCACGTGCCATCCGCACTTGCGTGCGGCTCCTCCACGTGCACTGCATGTGCAACTGCACCATCTGCACATCCATGCAGCTTTTGCATGCAGGCACTCATGCACATGAGCAAGTGCATGTGCAGGAAAGCTCCGAAGACCAGCTGGATTTGCTGCTGCAATCGTGCGCATGCACAGCAGAGGCCTGAAAACCAGCTGGGTCTCTGCAATCCCGCATGCATGCATGCGCAATTGCATGTGCATGCTTAGCTGGAGATAAGTTGGCCAACAGCTTGTGTGCCCAACAAGATGGCTCTGCATGCCACCTGTGGCACCCATGCCATAGGTTCGCCATCACGGGGCTAGTGCATGAAACCGTAGAGAGCTTCTGAGAACAGAGGTGGGGGACCTTCAGCTTTACACCTTATAGGCTATCTGTACAGAGTGTGTGAAGCTAGACTTGGTTGTTTTGAGACGTAGTATCTCAAATTCTTGCAACTCCTTTAATTAGCTGTAGTTTTGTAGTTTGTCACACACACACATACCATTTTTTTCTGGTTAACAGCAGGGATCCAGAGCCTTGTCCTTACTTATTTAAAATAATAAAGTGGTACAATGAGGGAGGAAAAGCAATAGTTAATTTCTTAACAGACAATCACTACTTAAAACTATGTGTCTGATGAACCACTGTCTTCTTTATAAAAACAAAAACAAAAGTAACAAGTTCATGAAGCTGCATACATAGATTCTAGGTTGTGCTGTGCTCTATTTTACAGGCAGATAATGCTGCAAAGGCTGTATTGATAGGTGCATCGCTGTGCTTCACCTAGAAGTACTGCTAATTTTGCTGTGGTTTGTGTAGGTAAAACTCTTAGGACAATACTGGTTTAGTCAGCTATATCCAGTTGTTGGTGAACTTCAAGTGCTTTTAAGAAGGTAGATTTGTAAAGGTTTGTACAGCTATGCCATGTTTGCATTCTCTGTATACTCTTCTATCTTGTGATATTAACGTTTCTCTTAGAGTCCTGGATGGTGAGCTTGGTGGTTTTCTTGCAGATGTTTTAGCACCAAGCTAGACAACATCATCAGTGCTGTTTACACCCACTATAATGTTACCCAGTTTGGTAATGAAACATCTGCAAGAAAACCAGCACCAAGGACCACACATTTCGACTCTGAGCTATGCATATTTTCTTCTATCGTAAAGTTTTTTAGCCAGCAGCCATCCCTATGTGGGAGAAAAAAGTACGGTTAGTTGCCTTTGGTGGACTTATGACTGTTCTTTGATCTGCTGGATAATGAGAAAATGGTTGCCAACTCCAAAAAAAAAAAACCTGCCAGGATTATTTTAAAACCCCACACAATATTAGAAAGTTCACCAAGGAGATTACTAATTGAAATGAATGTTAAAGAGATTAGCTGCTCTGTTCGTCATGTAATCTGTTGATGCAGAGGTTTATTGAGACTGAAGCGTTGTTTTGCTTCCCACTGGTGAGTGTATGAGGAGTTGAAAATAGATCCCAATCTAAACAAGTGAGAATTGAACTGGGAATTTGTGTTTATATTTTCCAGAAACTTTTTTTAAAAAATCATACCTTGACTAACAGTGATAACAGTTGGATGGTAGTAGCAATAGCAATAGCACTCAGACTGATATGCTGTTCCTTATTTGCTTTACATTGTTATCATATTGCCCCAAGCAATCTGGGTCCTCATTTTACTGACTTCAGAAGGACAGAAGGATGAGTCAACCTTGACCTTCATCAGGATCGAACACCAAGCAGTGGGCAGAGTTTGCCTGCAATATTGCATTCTAACCACTGTGCCACCAGGGCTCAGTATCGTTCATTATATATTAAAATACCACCTGTTCTTACAACCCTCAGGTTAAAAGCAAGGAGCAGCAGCTGGTCCTAGATTGGGAAATTTAGCATTTTATGTTGAATTTGTGCTCCATTAGAAGAACACTGTTTTAGTCTTTTATACATACCTTTGTTTGAATTTAAATGAGGCTTTTCCAGCCTGGTGTGTGTGTGTGTGTGTGTGTTGGAACTGCTGCTTTCTGAATTTCCAGCCAAAGTATCTAGTAGCATTATATTGGGAAAGGATTTGTTCCTTGAAGGTTGCAATTTTACATCTGTCCTGAGAGAAATTATCCATATTCTTAAAGTAAACGAAAACGAACCCAACGCTCTTCCTCATGGCAATATTGATGTGCATCCCTCATACCTCTGAGTTTGCAGAAAAATATAAATTGCACTGGTGCCATATCTGAACTCTATTAAGCTTTAGCCATTAGCCATTTAGTTTTTCTCAACCTTGGCAAGTCTAAGATGAATGGACTTCAACTCCCAGAATTCTGGCTGGGGAATTCTGGGAGTTGAAGTTCATCCGTCTTAATACACCAAATTTGAGACCCACTGCACTAGTCTGTCCTTACACATTTAATGAGGAAAACTTTCAGGCTAGTGGTGGGTGAACTCTTGGTCTTTTCATCTCCAATCCAATCCCACCTGTGGTGAAAAAAACAAACACCAACTGCTATTAAGGCATGTGAGGGGCAGAGCTGGGGATGGGTTATATCTGCCTCTAGCATTATCGTACATGTTCCCTACACTTCACTGAACATTATTAGTATATATCTAGAGAAGTATGTGTGTTGTATTTATACACATGCACACATTTGGATCTACTGGTCTCATCATTCTGGTATCACCACCCCCAACCTAAAGCAGATTTCTAACTGACAGTCTACTATTTTTATAAATATCACATAAATATCACTATCTGTTGGAAGACATGATAGATTCAGGACCAATAACAATGATGATGATATCCATTCAGTTGCATCCGACTCTTGGCAATTCTATGGGCCAGGTCTTGCAACATCTTCCAATCCTGCACTGCTTCTTTGAGCACAATACTCTGATGCCCTGGTTTCCTTTCACTGCTAACTCTTCCCAACATAATTGTTTTCTCCAGGGAATGCCCCTACGTGACACGGCCAAAATAAGTGAGATGCAGCTTCATGATTTTGCCGTCTAGCGACATGTCTGGTGTTATATGCTCCAGTATTTGTTTCTTAGTCACCTTCACTATCCAGACAGGAGCCTTCTCCAGCACCACAGCTCAAATGAGAACCAATATCGTCACATAAAACCAAAAGCTTGACAGGCTGCTGTTAGAAATCCCTTTGCAGCAAGCATTTTTCCAAAAAAGCAAAAATGGGGAAGGAAAGATAGGATTTGCTGATTTCCACCTCCTCAAAACAAACCCAAACTAATATATGACATCTAGATGTAGAAACTTTGGCAATGGGCTTATGACAAGAATAAAAAAGTAGGGAGGCCTTAAGGAATGCCCTAGTCAGAGGGGGGTGTTACGAATTTGCCCCGAAGGACTGAGGTTACGTCTGGTCTTTCACCTCTAAAGTTCAAATTAATATGTATATATCTTGCTCTATAGTATTTCTGTGTCTAGATTGAACTCCAAAGCCAAGCTTCCAATCACATGTTACATTCCAAGTCAGTTATGTGTAGGTAGGAGAGATAAGGATTTCCCCTCCACTTATATAATGTTTCTGTGTATATGTACATCTGTATATGTAAAACATTGAAACAATGCGGTTTTTCTGTGCATTCCCTCTCCTGAAGATGTTTTCTTCGGGCAAATTGCCTCTTTCTTTCCTGCCTATCATTTCACATCTCTGTGTGTTCTACACTTCACTAATGTACGGTATATCTCACCAGCATGCAAATACACACAAGCAAACTAATGTAGCCTATGTATACAACAAATAACAGCTTTGAAACAGCAACAATCAATCATCAGGAAATCCAGAAACTCTGGATTATCATACTCTCATGTGAAAACCCAAATAAAAACCTATCGGCCACCAAGGAAATCAGTAACCCAGCTTTAAAAATGAAAAACCCCAATGTCCCGTTTGAAAATAGAATTAACATGATCAGGTAAAGTGACCACAGCAGGCTCTCATGAGCAGCAGATCCCAACATCTGGCCATGTCAGCCCCAGCATCATCACTATATTGCCTATACATTCAGTTTTGAGGCAGGGGAAGACGAAAAACAACACAGGCACACCAGAAGAGTTGCAGACATCTCAAGATGCAAGGAGATCAGGACGAAGTGAAGGCATTATCATGAGGACCGGTTGCATCTAAACAAGTATTTAAGTGGGAAATGAGAATGAGTTACCAAGTTGTCAGGAATAGCCAACACTCCAGAAGACAGGCTTAAGATTCAGAATGATCTTGACAAAGTTGAACATTGTCAGCATATTGCCCCCAGCAATGGTGAAAAAAGTAAGGTTCTATATTTAGGCAAGAAAAACTAAATGCACAGGTACAGTGTAAATGGAACCTGGCTCAATAGTAGTAACTGTGAGAGGGATCTTGGAGTCCTAGTAGACAATCATTTTAAATATAAATACTAGCAGTTTTCTACAGCTGCCCAAAAAGCCAACACAGTTCTAGGCTGCATTAACACAGAGATAGAATCAAGATCACGTGAAGTGTTAATACCACTTTATAATACCTTGGTAAGGCCACACTTGGAGTACTGCATCCAGTTTTGGTTGCCACGATGTAAAAAAATGTTGAGACTTTAGAAAGAATGCAGAGAAGAGCAACAAAGATGATTAGGGGACTGAGGCTAAAACATATGAAGAACGGTTGCTGGAATTGGGTATGTATAGTTTGATGAAAAGGAGGACTAAGGGTGACATGATAGTAGTGTTCCAATATCTAGGGTCTGCCACAAAGAAGAGGAAGTCAAGCTATTCTCCAAAGCACCTGAAGGCAGGACAAAAAGCAATGGATGGAAACTAATCAAGAAGAGAAGCAACCTAGAACTAAGGAGAAATTTCCTGACAGTTAGAACAATTAACTAGTGGAACAACTTGCCTCCAGAAGTTGTGAATTCTCCAACACTGGAAGTTTTTAAGAAATTGGACAACCATTTGTAGGGTTTCCTGCTTGAGTAGGGGTTTGGAGTAGAAGACCTCCAAAGTCCCTTCCAACTCTGTTATTCTACTCTATTCATACAGAAAATTCTGCTGGATGTATTACAAAGAAAGAAAAAAAATGGTATTCTGTCAACTAAGATTGAGAAGCTGGGTGCAAAGGTTTAGGACAGGTTGTTGCACAGAAAATCTATGTGGTCACCAAGAATTAACACCAAGTTGACAGCACCATAACCAGTCTGTAAGAATGCATGTTGTCTGAATTTAATATACTGATTTGAATTAAAAGACCAATCCTTTAATATAGGCTTTTAAGTTGGTCAAAATCTATTCTTTGCAAAATTCCCTCCTTGTTCCCTTGAAAAATCCTTTTAAATCTTTCTCAATGGTCATTATTTGTGTAAACGTAATGCCCATTTCCAATGAGGATATCTAAAACTGCATCCAGTGCCTTGATCTATTTATTTTATTGTTAGTTTTTGTGCTTTTCAGTAAGATGCCTTTGGCACAGCTGTAGTGTTTTAAAAGGCTTTTATTGGATAGTTGGTCCAGGAAGAATAATTTTGCTGTTCAGATTTTAATTGAAGAGAGCAGCCATCCCCAGAACAAATTAAGTGGTTGAAAAATTAGGTTAATATTTTGCTTGAGGTGGTAAAAAAATTCATTGTCTATTCTTTTTAAATATAAAAAGAAAAGCAATTCAATGGATTGTATTTAATAAGTCAGGAAGAAAATTGCCTATCTGCTCCAGTGTGTAAGAAATGTATAATGGAAAAGCTAATTTATTGTTAAATCTGTAAATTCTACTCCAGAATTAACTTAATTTTTTAAAAAAATTAATTATCACTAAAATGTCATGAGTTCTGCAGAGTTAAAAGAATAGAAATCCATGGGGTGAACAATAGTTAAATGTACAGTTGCAAAATGGTTTTCGGAGGCAATTACAGGCTCATTTATCTTGATAAAAACTACTGTTAGAATGCCAGTCAATTGCTTAATAAAGGTTTATCAGTTGACTGCTTTTTATTGTTGTCAAATAGCATAATAAACGAAAACGTGAAATCAAGATTCTCGATTAACTGCACTGTTTGTTTGTTTGTTTTTTAAAAAATCCACATTGCTTGGTAGTCACAGCAATTACTATTAATTTTCTGCCACCTAAGCAAGTGCAACCAGATTGCTATCTGGTGCTACAACATATACATATTTTTATAACCCAGTTCACCTGGCATTCACTTCCATTGCTACTGCCCCCATATCTTTAGTAGCAGTCAAGAATTTCCTAATTCAGAACCCCAGTGAAATTTGGGAAGGAAAAGGCAAAACAATCTCCACTTTTATATTGATTGATTGGTCTGTTTTTGATCATGGTCAGTTAAGGGAGTTATAAATCAAAAGTACTGGACACTTCGGCAACACTTGGCAAGAACACACAAAAGTAACAGAGTGAAAATCTGTTCAGAGCAAAAGGTAATAGAAAATTAGATTGGGAGAAGTTTATAGTGATAAATAGTTTGGAAAGCAAGTGAAGGTAAGGCTGATTCTTCAGCTTTCCAAACTGGAGACCTTGGTGATTAACCTAATTTAGTCCCCCCTCCTTAGATATATAGTAGATTGGAAGAGCAAAGAAGTAATCTGACAAAGCAAATGCTTGAAATGGGACAGATCTTGCTAATGGTCGTACTTCAAAGTGCAAATAACCTTGTCTGTTATTATAATACGAGGGCTATCCACAAAATAGATTATGTTTTCGTCTGTAGCAAGAAGGGGCGGAGCTAGCATGGCCATCTTTGG
>JAEANM010020495.1:0-12088 GCA_017656035.1 Myanophis thanlyinensis
TTGTACACCTTTCCTTTGATTCTTGCTGACACTCTTCTGTCACACAACACTCCTGACACCTTTCTCCACCCATTCCATCCTGCCTGCACTCGCCTCTTCACCTCTTTTCCACACTCCCAGTTACACTGAACTGTATACTTGATATCTATACTTGAATTTGGTTAATACCTTAATAAAGCTCCCACTAACTAAAGGGATTTTCTAAGATTATATGCATCTATGGGTTTCAATGTGATTAAATACTTCATACTACTTCACTAAGTAAAGGTAATTATATTTTATTCTCTGACAGGTCATACTTATCTTAAGCCCCATATAACTCAGGAAAAAAGCAAAACACTTAGTGAAACAGATAAAAGTCAGTCATCAAGATGACTGTTGCCCTCTCTGTGCCTTTTGCTATGCTGCTCATTTTATTTGGTACTGTGGGAAAAACAATTTACAAAAAAGGCACAACTTTTTTACCTCTAACAAAACTAAAAGAATGTAAAATCTCTTAACTATAGCAGTTTTCATACATGAGCTTACTGTGGGAGTTATGCACATGACATAAGGCAGGAATGAGTTTCTGAGTCTGCTTCTGGAGTACCATAACAAAAATTCTGAATGTGAACTGCATTTGGGGCATATCAATTTCAACAAGTAGACCCTATGTAAATATGGGCAGGGAGGTGGAGTGGGACTCACAAACATTTGCCCATCAAATTTAATTATTATATTAGTAATTAGTTATTAATAATTTCAGCACAGATGCAATGCTGTTGAAAGAATATCAGCTATCACAATGATAGATGATTTGATGCCTGACATGCATGTTGTATAGTGTATATAATAGCTCCAAACAGACTTCCAGTTTGATGTCACAGCTGGGAGTGGGGCCCCGTGATCCCATGCTGAATCATTGTTGGAGAACCCCCCCAAGGAGCTAAAGTCACCCTGTAGGAATGATGAAGAGAGGAGGGGCACCCTGCAGGTCGCGGGGAGTGGCGGCTCCCCTGTTGGACTCAGGGCTCAGTCCCTCCCATCCAACAACGAAGACAAGAGGCAGCCTTATGGCTGCCTTGAAGCTAGGGCAGCCAAAGAAACAAAAAATGGGCAGGAGCGGTGTAAATGAACAGTGACTGGAACTGGGTAAGATTATTCTTTTTTTAATCTAGAATCTAACCTCAAAGAAAATAAACCTTGGAAAAGAGATTCATTGAAATGTGTGTTAAAGTGGCGAACAATTATAAAGAGAAAAATTACAGATCCGAAAAGAAAAGGAATTAAAGGCAGAGCGCAAAATCTTTAAAATATAGAAAGATTGGATTTTTAAATTCTATTGGCAATATCCTGGAAAAGCATTTTAAAATGCTGTAATTATATGTTTGACTTTTGGCAATAATTGCCAGATTTTGTGCAACACTGAAAATCTAAGCTGCTGAAGGTGCCATCTGTTGGTGAGTGGAACATGTATTATACTCCTAACCCTGGGGAAAGTACTGATAAAGAAAAGTGGAAATAAACAACACCTGGAGGACCACTGTGCTATCTACTGTTCTACATTTGGCTACTTCATGGTTATTGGAAGTTAACTATTTAAACTAGAGTTTGAAAGATATCTAAACAAAGTGACTTCTGAATAATAGGATTCATAACTGAAACTACAGAGTGGACCTAAGAAGACACTTGGAAATTTTCCTGGATTATTTAACTGGAACTAACTGACTGTGATATATAAAGAAACATAATTATTGCATTCCCTGAGGAGCAACACTAGGATCAAGTAAATGGCCTCTAAGTTGCTGTTTTGAGGTCACAGATATTTAAGACTTTGGGATAGTGATGGACCACTGAGAGACTATTGAGCGATATTTGGACCTATCAAAATAAGATGTTGCACCAGAGGACAATGGCTAGATTTCAAAAAGAAATGGTGTTGATGTTCCAAAGCACTTATGATAGGACAAAAAAACATAGGGAGATGTGGTGCTTATTACATGACATAGTTGGGAAAGCAGAAAATGTTCAACAAGGGACAATGAATACAGATCATAAAATACAGGAAATAGAGGTGATAAAAGACAGAACAGAGGAAAAGATAGAACAGATAAATTAGCAAATAAAATAAGAAGAGAAGAAGGAGAAGACAATAAAGTCTCATGAAACAAATCAGGGGCAATACATATTAAGAGTCAAAAAATGGTATTTGGGAAAACAGAATGATATTATTGTGGATATTTTTATACAATATACTAAAAGCAATAGCCAGATGTAAAGACTAGATGTTGAAAGATGGTGTCACTATATATGTTTAAATAATATTGTTATTGTCATTAGAATGGTATACTAAAACATTGAACAATTAAATAATGATTTTTTTCTTACAAATATGTATAATACTATAATTACATAAGTATGATTAGTGTACTAAATATTTCTAATATTACTATTTTTATTTGTATCTAAATGAATAACATCCAAATGCCCCACTGTTCATGTATGATTTAGATGTATATTTAAAAATAATAAAAAACTTTACAAAAAAATAGCTGCAAACAAGCTATAAATATAGGACTTAATATCAGTGGTAGTAGTAGTTAGGTCTGAGCATTCATCATTTACCTTTTATACATAGTTAACTTCCAGAAAACAAAGTCCCTAATCATGAGGAGCATTATATGCTATGTTAGTTAAAGTAGGGGAGTTATAAGGTCAATAGCATAGCTGATTTCACAGAGGAAGGTTTTCAAATAAAAATGTGTGCTGAGTGAAACTATTCAAAGGTTTCAATAATTAAACATAGTTACAAAATTAGTCTTGCTCCAAACAATAGTTCCAGCTCAGTCAAAATAAATGAATCAAAATATCCTTTCAAAAAGGGCACTGAATTTGATGAAACAGCTCTGTATTCTGCAGCTATCATTTGCATAGGCAAAAAAATTAACTGTTAATAAACCCAGGCATGCCCTCCCAACATGTCTCTTGTTAAAGATTTGAAGTCAGCACTTCATTTTTATATCCTAGCTTTAGTTTAGCCCAATAATACCCTGGCCTGATTCCATCAGCGTATACAAACTACCGACTTACCATTAAAATAACAGGATAAATGTAGGAAAAAATAGTTGCTTTGAAGGATTTCTGACACAAGGCAAAATTTACAAAAATGATTTCTTTGGATGTGATCTGTACTGGAAGTACGGTATTAGAGATACGTTTTAGCTTATAAGTTACTTTTGCTAAAAAGGAAGCAAGAACCTGGATCTGAAGAAATTTTAAAAGGCAGTTACTTTCTATAGTGGTACAGTATAAACTTTTATAATTTGACTATTCTTAGGTATAACATATATACTTAAGTTCAGTTTACAAGACAATCATTGTTCAATTCCTGGAATTTCAATTGAAACAGCAGGATAGTACTGACGGAAAAATACCTGCCAGACAGCTTGGCGAAAGCTGGTCCAAGAACGTTTGCTCAAGAGTAAACATTACTGTGCAAGAACCATTGAATTGAATAAATACTGTTAAGATAGTTTTGTCATATTTCAAATATCGGTGAAGGTCCTCTAATATATACCTGAAATTTCTCTACGTGAGAAACTCTGTATGTATAAAGTAATAAAAATATACTAAATATCAAGATTAAATTCTTCAATACATGGTTGTTGGCAATGTAGTAAGTTTTACATGCTACACAGAGGGCAGCTAAGTTTCATATTGATGTAAAATATTTCCAGGATGGAAGAAATGTATTCTTATAATTATATTTAAGAGTTGATTATATTGGTTTAAATATTTTCTTTTTATGTGTGCTATAAAATAACTTTTAGCTCAATTGCATTCATATTAAAAATATAAAGCATCATCAGTGAGCATCGTACAATATGTGGGAATCATCAGCTGATATCTCTGAAATGCCCAAGTTAAATAATATATAGTTTAAAATTGGTGTTTTTAATGGCAAATATTTTGTTAGATTACTAGATCACCAACTCTAACAATATTGTAAGGGTTAAACTACATATATATGATGCTTATAAACTATTCCTATGCAAACTATTTGTGTGCATACCACAAATTCAGTTTATTATTGTGTTTGTCTACTAGGTCTAAGAATTGTGTACATGCAAAAATTTTACATAGAAACCTTCCTATAATTTTTAGAAATTATTTAGAAGATTAAAAGATAGCAGAAATATATGAATATTTTTCTCTAACATTTAAGGATGTAGGGACTCAGAAAAAATCTGAGTGAAGAATGGAACTCTTTTTCTCGTTTTTTTAAAATCCTACATCTCATATCTCTACTCTGAATTTATGTTTCTCAGATGTTACAATCTTCAGGGATTTAGGGAGGGTGGAATAAAATCTTTTTGACTACTGAATATAGAGACTATTTTCCATACAAGTTTCTAGATCTGTAAAAGTGTCACAATTCAGATTTTTTTGCTTTATTTTTTGCAACCTGTATAATATATACCTTTTTGAATTAAAATGCATTTATTATATGGCTCAGCTTTAAATTTATATAAACATCTATTATTGAAATGATAAATGGAATATTGTATAATTGTAAGTAGGAATAACTTCTAAGGTTAACTTATTTTCTATTGCAGAAAATCAGTATGTTTGCTGAGAGCACTGAAGCCCTATAGAAATTCAACATAAACTACAGATCACAAACATATCATAGTAATTACTGCATGTGCATGCTGCCATTTTTAGTATTATTTTTAAGTTTGCAAACATAAAATCAACTGGGAGATTATGGGGGTGAATGCTAAGGTCATTATTGCTGCAATTCCAATATTACACTGAAATAATTCTCCCTAGTTGTAAAAGATACACAAATTCTAATATTATTCAAAGCATCATATATACAGTAACAAGAGGAGGACCCTGAAGGATATTGTTCAAATTATTATGCCAACTAATCAACGTTCTCATATTTGATGATGATGATGATATGAAGCAATGCAAAAGTCATACAGATAATGCAGTTTACATTTATAAATCCCGAGCCTTAAAAAAAAAAACCTCTGTATTACAACTGTTTGTGTTTTCTGCATTTGATCCTTTTTATTGATTATTCCCTCTGCTGAAAAAGCATTCATTCTAAAGAAATAAATTCTGCTAACTGCCAAGTCAAAACTTCTCTGACTTTTTCACTTCGGCTATGAAACTGCAGATAACATAGTGTTTACTTACCACCCATCAGTGAGTTAAGTAGATAACGTGGATGAGTGACCCTTCCTGAAGTTCGAAATAGGCAAAGACCGGTAATTTCTTCTTCCACATCCATTGCATTATTGGTCTACAGTTATTCCACTTCACAGTTGAGATCATGAGAGTTCAAATTCCAACTTGGCTCTTTTAAAACAAACAAACCAACCAACCAAAAACAAAAACAACCCAGATTCAAGTTCCATGAGTTATTTATTAAGGGATTTCTGCAGCTACTGTCAACAGTGATCAAAACAAGTAGACATTTTCAGAATACCTCTTCATTGACTGAATAAAAAAGTACAAGAAGATTTAAAACACACAGAACAAAGTGAGGAATATGGCTGATGTCATATCCTTTCTAGTACCATATCCAATCAGCATGACTCCCTTCTGTTTTTATAAGAAAGTAACTTCTCAGTTGCCAACAAAACAAGACAAAAAGAACTAGTTTAACTTGTTCAGCTAAGTCTGCCTTCAGGGGATTTATAACAGAAAAAGGGGAAAGGGGAGGGAAGGGGAGAGGGAGAGAAAGAGAGACATTTTAGTACCATCCATTCTGCTTTTATCACAAAGCATACATTATGTTATTTTCAGATACAGAAACACTGACATTAAAAAATAACACAAGCATATACAGAAATTGCAAGCTATCATTTTCCACAAATAAATGGACACCATTAGAGGGTGGATATTAAAGCCATATGTCTGAAAAACTACATTTTCAATGTTATGATTCCTGTGACAGTTTTCCTGATTCTCTCATCCTGTAGTTGTATCTGGACTAAAGTCTCAGCATGCCTTCTTTTTTGTATGTGTGTGGGGGTGTCACTGGAAGCTAATGGGAATTGTAGTACAAATGCATCTGGAAGGTGACAGGGAAGGGAAGGCTGTTTTTTCTGCAAAAAGAGAAAATTAAAAAATAGAAATCCTGAATATTCACAAAGACTTCTTAATTAATTGGAATATTTCATTTTCTGTATTAATTAAGTGTGAAGCTATTCCACAAAAGACAGAAGAAATGCCACTAGAACCAATGCATCCATTCACATGCTAATTGTAACATTACTTAAAGAACAAAATTTCCTGTATGAAGGAATGAATGGACAATTTGCAAGAATGGAAAATATGACAAGATAGGGATTGTAAGCTAGTTTTTAATGTTGTTGCCTTTTTTCTTATTGCAGGTCTTTAACATACAGTTTAATATTTCCAACTCCTTTTCTGCACTGAATAATGTTGCCTGTTTCTAAAGAATATAGTGTGATGGGTCTCTATAGATCATATAATATTGCCCTTCAGCCAAACACCTATCCATTTATTAATTGTGTAGTCAGTGTAGTATATGGTATCTAAAAGAAGCAAACAGTATGTCAGCCTCCAAGTTTCTTCAGCTAAAGCTTTACCCTTATCGGTTGCCATAGTAATGGGGGGGGGAGGGAGCTGGGAGATATGGGGGGGGGGAAGAGTGCTGGTGTGAGAGGCCTTTGCATTTTTTATGCAGGATGTTTATCCCTGTTCAAGGTCAACCGTCCTGGAGATGTAACAGTCTTTATCACCTGCAGATGACTGCTTCATGACCTTTTGAGAACTATGGATTGGACAATCTTCATCAGACCCTGGGGGGAGGGTTTTGAGAATTCTGCAATACCAGCCAACCCGGAGATAACATCTACTGTGGGGGCTGTGCACAGAATGTCAAACCCGGGAAGCGACCAAGAAGACATGGGAGCTCAGGGGTCAACTTCTCCCACTCCTTGCCTGTACCAAGAGGAGATTGAGAGCCTAGGAGAGCTGTGCCTGGAAGGGAAGGCAACATGACCGAGATGGTCTTTTGGAGTGGGATGCCTTGAAGAGCCCTATGAACCTCACCCAGGAGTGACAGTAAGCAGATGCCGACGCAGAGTGGGCCCTGGGCTAGATGCTGACCGAGAAGATCTCCTGATGACTCAAGCTCTGCAACTTTTGCAAGAGAGCCATAAAGCTTGAGAAGCAACAGCAGAGAAAGTTTTCCAGCCAGTAGCTGAGGAATTTGAGCAGGCAGCAGGAGGGGCTGAGGCTGCTGAAGCCCAGGCAGAGGTCCCAGCCCAGCAGAGGCCGGCACCAAGGGCTATCCCAGCAGCAGCAGCTGCAGCTCAAGTCCCCTCAGCGGGAGGAGGAATCCCCTGAAGGCGCTGAATTCCAAAGATTCCTTTGCTGGCAGTAAAATACAGAGGGGATTCCAAATCCCTGGGGTTTTCCTGGCCCAAGTTTACACTTATATGGAAGTATGGGGAAGATTTTACCAGCGAAGCTGCCAAAGTGAGATAAGTTACCATGGCCCTGGAAGGGCAGGCAGCAGACTGGATGACCTCCCTCCACAATGATAATGCCCCCCAACTGAGAAATTTCGATCAATTTATGACAGCCCTTTGCAGTCGCTTTGAAGACCCCCTGGCAGAATGTAGGCCAGGAACAGAATGAAAACCATAACCCAAGGGCATAGGTCAGTGGCTGAATATACACAGGAGTTTCGAAGTCTGGTGGGACACAAGCATGGCTGGTCCCAAGTAGCCCTGATGGAATGCTATAAGGATGGGCTGAATGATGACATCTATAGTAGGTACATGGTCCGGGGGGCTCCCCAAGATCTCCAATGCTGGTATGTCCTGGCTGGGAAGGTAGAACTTGACCAAGCCAGAGATCATGATCGAGGGAGCCACAAATGGAACCAGCCCTCCTTTTCTACCCCAAGAGAAGTTCCAAGAACCCCAAAGAGTGCTCCGACAATCAGACCAAAGACCACGGCTTGTTTCAAGTGCAGGAAGGAGGGGCATCAGGCAGCTGACTGCTTCAGCAAGACCACCTCAAAGCCGACTACCGCAGGTTCCAGAAAAGGTGAAAGACAACCAGCCAAACCTCGTGAAACAGTGCTTAAAGAAGTGGAAATTATAGAGTTCGCCCCTCCCAGCCAGGAGGAACTGGGGACTCCAATCATTGTGGGGGAAGGTGAATCGGACTCCGACGATGACCTTGGGGTAAGTCAGCATGCGGGGCCCCTCACCATCCCAGTAGAATTGCAGGCACCTTCTTCCACCTCTCAGGGGAAAATGCTAGCCCTTTTGGACTCTGGGTGTACTAGATGCATAATTAGCCCCAAAGTAGTAGAGAAGTTAGGATTGAGGCTGAGAACCCTGAAGACACCCATTGCATTCTGCCAGTTAGATGGATCAGTGGCCGGGGGAGACCAGCTCATTTTGCTACTGAGCCAGTTGAGATGTGGATGGGAGATCAACATGAAACTTTGAGTTTTGTTGTGGCCCCAGGAATGGACTGGCCCCTTATACTTGGACTGCCCTGGTTACGGAAGTGGAACCCCCATATAAACTGGAGGAAGGGATTGTTGTGCATTCACTCCATGCCTCCTACAGGAGGGGATAAACCCACAACCCCACGAACCAAACGTTTGGTGGAACTGGCGGCCACCTTAAACGAGTACATCGAAGGAGAGGAAAAAATTCCAAGAGAGTACTGGGATCTGAGAGAGGTCTTCAGCAAAAAGGGGTTAAACCAACTCCCACCTCATCGCCCCACAGACTGTAGCATAGAGATTCTCCCAGGGATGAAACTTTCCAAACCCAAGATGTATGCCATGACCCCGCAAGAATTAGAGAAATTACGTCTTTTCATTGATAAAAATCTGAAATGGGGTTTCATTCATCCTGCAAGACCCCGAGTAGCGGCTCCAGTACTATTCCGTGAAAAGAAAGATGTCTCTCTTCATCTGGTGGTTGACTATAGGAACCTGAACTGCATATGCATAGAAAATGTGTACCCCCTCCCACTTATAAAGGACATATTGGCCCACCTGGCGAAAGGCAAAATATTTACCAAGTTGGACTTAAGAGAAGCATACTACCGAGTCTGCATAAAGAAAGGGGATGAGTGGAAAACGGCTTTTAATTGCCCGCTGGGGTGCTACCAATTCAAGGTACTGCCGTTTGGACTACAGGGAGCCCCTGCAGTCTTTATGCAACTGATTAACGATGTGCTGCATGAGCATCTATACAAGGGGGTTCTGGTCTACCTCGATGACATCCTCATTTACACTGAAACTATGGAAGAACACATCAAACTGGTGCAAGCTGTTCTGCAGAAGCTCAGAGCCGCAGAGCTATATGCCAAATTGTCCAAATGAGACTTTCATCAGAATAAGATTGATTATTTGGGTTACTGCATATCATACGACGGCGTAGAAATGGACCCAGAAAAAGTAAGAGCGGTCCTAGAATGGGCACCCCCATGCACTAGGAAACAACTACAGAGTTTCCTGGGGTTCGCTAACTTTTACAGACAATTTATTCCCTCATTTGCCAAAATTGCACTACCAATCACGAATCTACTGAAGACAAAAGGTGAGGACAAACCTAAACCTAGCTGGCCCTTGAACTGGACAATGGAATGTCAAGCCTCTTTTGAAAAGTTGAAGATTATTTGCAGCTGAACCAGTCCTCAAACATCCAGATCCTGAAAGCCCTTTTGTTGTTCAAGCCAATACAAATGATGTGGCGGGGGTGCAGTCCTCTTACAAGCAAATGCCGCAGGAGACTTACAATCTTGTGCCTATACATCCAGGAAACTTACCGAAACAGAGAGGACATGGGCTATATGGGAGAAGGAAGCTTTTGCTGTCCGATGGGCCCTACTCACTTGGAGGCATTTCCTCGAAGGTGCAAAACATCCATTTGAAGTATGGACTGACCATAAAAACGCCTTGCAAACTTACCCCAAAGCAAGTTCGGTGGCGCAACACTTCAACAGATTCAACTTTTCTCTCTGGTACCTCCCTGGTGGAAAGAACTTTATGGCTGATGCCCTATCATGTCTACCCCAGCACAACAGCAATTGACCTGAAATCATCCGACCGGTGATCCCTTCCAAGCAACTTGCAGCTCCAGTAGTCACCAGAGCCCAGAAAAAGTCAACCATCAACATCCCCACTGACCTGAATAAACAGCTAAAGGCAGCTCTAGATGGCAATGACTGATTCCTGTCACACAAAGATGAATGCACCTTGAAAGATGGGCTAGCCTGGATAGGTGCCAAAATGTATGTCCCTGCCAGCCTCAGAAAAGCCATATTGGAAAGGGCTCATGATTCAAAAACTGCAGGTCACTTTGGGTTCGTAAAGACCCTACATCTCATGAAAAGACAATTCTACTGGCCTTTACTTAAAAAAGATATTGAAGCCTATGTGGACAGTTGTCCTATTTGTGCCTCTGCTAAGAGACCCCCAGGAAAACCAGCAGGCCTGCTACAGAGCGTAGCAAGTCCCATGGCCCCCTGGAAGAAGATTTCTTGTTGGACTTTATTGTTGAGTTACCCGAAAGTGGAGGAAACACAGTCATTTGAGTAGTCACAGACCTATTCTCCAAACAAGTACATTTCGTACCTTGTACCAAGATTCCCTCGGCCAAAACCCTTGCTAAACTGTTCATCCAACATGTGTACCATCCACACGGAGTACCCAAACGATTTCTCTCGGATCATGGATTACAGTTCACGTCTCAGTTTTGGAGAGAATTCCTGAAGCTAATAGGCTCCACCCAAGGGTTAAGCTCCGCCCATCATCTGCAAACTAATGGGGCTTGTGAACGTACTAACTCAGTTTTGGAACAATATCTCCGATGTTACGTCAACTATCAACAAGACAATTGGGCGGAGTTGCTCCCGTTCGCAGAAGTGGCTTATAATAACTCTGTCCATAGCAGCACAGGTTGAACCCCATTTAAAGTTGCCTCAGGTCTAGAATTTGTGCCAATCCCTGAACTACCCCACGAAACCCCCACAACCCCATCGCTAATGGAGTGGATTGCTCAACTTCAGCGTACCTGGTCCGTTACTCGTAAAGCACTTGATGTCGCACATTAAGCCCACAAAAAACAAGCCGACAAGAAGAGGGGTCCTCCAAAAGAATTCAAAGTGGGAGACAGAGTCTTCTTATCAACTACATATTTACAAACTACTCAAAAGTCTAAGAAATTGAGCCCTAAATATGTAGGTCCCTTCCCCATAGTAAAGCTCATCAATCCTGTCACAGTCCAATTACAATTGCCAAAATTCTTGCGTTGCATTCACCCTGTATTTCATGTTAGTCTACTTAAACATGTGCACACCTCCGACTTATGTCCTCCCCAGCCTGACCCCCTTGTTCCCCTTCTCATTGAAGGAGAACAACATTTTGAGGTTAAGGAAATTTTAGATTCCAGGAAACAGAGAGGGAAAATACAATATTTAGTAGCTTGGAAACACTTTCCACTTTCCCAAGCTGAGTGGGTAGATGCTTGTCATGTCCGTGCTCCCAACTTGCTCCATGCATTTCATTCTACGTACCCTGATAAACCATAATAACACAACATGCTTCAACTGTATATTTCACTGTATTGTCTTTTGTCTTCCAGGACTAACGTCCCTGCTGCAGGAGGGCCGAATGTCAGCCTCCAAGTTTCTTCAGCTAAAGCTTTATCCTTATCAGCTGCCATAGTAACAGGGGAGGGGGGAGCTGGGAGATATGGTGGGGAAGAGTGCTGGTGTGAGAGGCCCTTGCATTTTTTTAGGCAGGATGTTTATCCCTGTTCAAGATCAACCGTCCCGGAGATGTAACGGTCTTCATCACCTGCAGATGACTGCCTCATGACCTTTTGAGAACTATGGATTGGACGATCTTCATCAGACCCTGGGGGGAGGGTTTTGAGAATTCTTTTGATATGTATGGTTTTCCCATGATTTCTTCAGATCTTGCTTTCACTTTCTTTGCATTCAATCATTCTCTGTTGCAATAGTCCATCTTAGGTCAAGAAAGACCCTAATGATAAAAGTCTCTATATTAAAGCACAAAACACCAGAT
>JAEANM010020496.1:0-12088 GCA_017656035.1 Myanophis thanlyinensis
TTCAAATCCCAGAATTCCTGAGCCAGCCATGCTGGCTGAGCATGGCTGGCTCAGGAATTCTGGGAGTTGAAGTCCACGAGTCATGAAGGAGCCATAATTGCCCAACCGTGGTATAAGAGAATAACTCTGCTTTGGAATTATTGCAAAACTTGCATTCCCTTCACATCTATTATGCTGAGTCACCCTTTTTTCCAGAACCTCGCTGCTCTTCCTTCTGCGCCTGAGTTGTTGTGGGAGGCAGACTGTTTAGTGTGGGATTGCTAGAGTTCTTTGTGAGTTTGCCATTGGCATATTTCAATTTCCCTGCTGCTCTTAATATTCTGGCTCCAGCTTTGTGCGCTGTGCCAGCACGGTATGAACCCTTGGCTCAAGTGGGTTTGAGAACTTGAATAGGAGGAACAATTCTTTCCTTCCATCAAAGTAGCTCCCCCCATCCCTTGGAGGAATCATGCTCAGATTGTCTATTGACACAGGATGGTGAGAGTAGTGAGGAAGAGCAAGTGACTTGTGGCCATGTAGAATACATACATATATAATTTTGGTTTGTGCATACATGAGAAACAATTTTTGGGGTAAGTAAATGCAGAGCCAGAGCCAGAACCCCAGCAGGGAAGAAACATCACTAAATAAAGCATGTGCTTACATAGAGAAGGTCTCAGTTCAATTCCTGGCATCTTAGGTAGTAACCTCAATATGCTCAGTGCTGATCTTGGTCCTGCTGCTAGTAGCCAGCTCTGGGTTTCTGTGCTATGCAATACATAGCCCCACTATAAAATTCAAAATGCCAGGTAGGGATTTAGCAAGCCTTAGTAAGAACACCTTCCTTATAACACCTCTTTCAAACATCAAACAATCACTAAATCAAAATAAGTTTCCTGAAAAGAGTGAGGGGGAAGCATCTAGCATTTATTTAAAATATTTATTGGTGTGTTTACATTGGTGTCATTTCTTTCCATCAGAAGTTGCTGCTACTGCTGTTTCATTTTCTGCACTATCCCACGTAATTAATCCCAGTGCTAAAAAAATGAAGTGAAATAGAATTAGGGCATGGTCTTGCTTATCTTTAGGATAGGGCTGCCATATGTAGACTGCAGAAATCGTGGCAGCCAACAGAAGGTACCAAAAGGGTTTTATATATATCTCTGCTGCCATCTAATTGTCAGCTAGCCTACCATACATATGGGAATTTTACTTGAAGTAGATTGAAACTATACTATCAGTTTGAATTTAGCCTAATTTGAAATTAATCTTTCATCCTCAAAGGCACATTTAGGGTAAGAGGTAAGAATAAATCAATACAAAGGAGACTGGATATTGAATATGAATCTCTATAATCTTCCCCTCATCCAAAACATATTTTATGAATTGCCTTTTAGCCATACATATAGCTTCAGTGAAGTTCCTTTCATAAATAATAGAACTTGTGAAATGTTCTGGGCTCCATTTTTCATTACTACCGTAATCTATTTCAACATATTCTCTGATACTATTGGACCTCCCTTTTCTGATATGCTAGGAAGGCACTGCCTGGAAGTAGTGTAGAATCGTTTTTGTAGAATCCTCTCTAGGACCTTAATATGGAGAATCACTAAAGCTATAAAAGATTATGTATTTTTTAGAACTGAAAGTTCTGCTCAGATGCTTGAAGTAAGAAAGAGCACAAACTAACCAAACTAAACCAAACAGCTATTATTCTTCACCATATTAACAAATGCAAAGAGTATACACTCAAGAGCCCCTAAAAGCAGCTTCTTCATTAACCAAAATTAATCTCTGGTCTGATCAGCATGCTTAGTAATGCAAAATAATCATTCATTCGTATCTCACCTTGCTTCCATGGAAGTCAAATTTATTCATCCATCGCTTGGTTTATTCAGCAGGCTAAGATGCATTTTAAAAGCATAATTTGTTGCCCAGTGATTGGTTTCATACATCATCCTATGCTATAAACCAGAATGACTAAAGTCTAGCATCGTACTATATCAAATCTGAAGTAACCACATTATGATTTAGTACAGTGTACGAACTCAGTCAATATTAAAAGATCCACATGTAAATTATTGGTCTTCTAAAAAATATACATCTCGTCAGGAGATCTGGCATCTTCGCCGGACTATCTGTTTCAAAAGTTCAGAAAAATTGGTTGAAAAAATGATTCAGATTAAAACGATCAGTAGAAGAAAATCTTTGTAGTTTATGGTTGAACTGTAGGGTCTTGGTGCTCTCTGAGTTTGGTTGCCAGTTCTTGCTGACAAACATCTGTTAGAATGTTTTTGTGGGGCTCAGTATCAGCATATATATATATACTTGGCTATTGAAGCAGGAGGCCAAGATTTGATGGGAGGAGGGTTGAGTTATTTTGCTTCACTTATAGAGCTACTGTATACCCTCCTGTGTAACAGCCTTGAATGCTGTGTTTCTGGACTTCCCCAAAGTTTCTAGTTGCTATATGTTGTAAATATGATGCAGACTAATTGGTCCAGCAGGATTTCTCTCGTAGTTAGATGAACTATTTATTTTACCCTGCAGGGTTGGTTTTTAGGCTCCTTATCTCTAACAGCAGCTTTTCCAGTCAAATAGATTAGAAGTGCAGTTCCAAAGTTCCCAGATATCATTGGGCTCATTGAGATCAAAGAGTTGCAGTCCAATATATTGGAGGGGGGCCAAATTAAGAAAGGCCAAAAATGTGAGTAGAAAGTGGTTTATTTACTGGTCAGGCAGTTCTAATAGTAGGTGTGATTTAAGAGATTTCACATACAAACTATTGGAATGAAAAATGGTGGCCAATATCTCAAAAGGAAAATGGGGAAGGGAGGTTATAGTGAGTGATAGGGGTGCAAATGTTTCCTTCTGAAATGATGTCTGGGGCACGTACATGAGTTCTGCAGTATTAACATTTGAGGTAGATCCTATTTTCAGACATTTTGGTATGAATTGTTTTATTTTCCCAATGTCTCTACTACAACTGTTACAACAAAAAATGGTGTAAATCCAAGGCCAGTCAACAAAATTAACTTGGAATCACTCCACCAAGATCCATCATCAATCCAGCTGAGATATAAATCAACACAAATAGGATGAATCTGTCTACTATAACAGAGCCATTTTATTAAGATTTATTTGCACTGCAGTTGGAAATGGTTCCATTCAGATTATTTACAGGAGATGACAATTTATTTTTTATGTTTTGCTTTTATTTTTCCTGTCACACGATGCCAAGATGTTCATCGTTTTCAATGAGCTGTTTAACTTTCTGTTTCACAGGTATTAATAACTCTTTAGTTGTTGTGTTGCGATTTATTTATTGAATTAAATGCTATAATTTATTTTTGCTAATAGCTCTGCATCAGAGAAATCTGACAAATTTACATGATTACAGTAAGGAAGAGGGACATGGCATGAAGCAGAAAAAAAAATCAGTATTTTATACATCCACGTCTAAATCACACGAGTCTCTATTCAGCTCAAGGACTCAGAATACAGAGATTTCTACTAATTCTAAAATCTGCATTGAATATAGTGCTTTCTTCTTTAATAC
The DNA here is from genome assembly GCA_017656035.1 of Myanophis thanlyinensis. Lineage (NCBI taxonomy): Eukaryota > Metazoa > Chordata > Lepidosauria > Squamata > Homalopsidae > Myanophis > Myanophis thanlyinensis. The sequence goes on from JAEANM010020496.1 coordinate 3,539, forward strand.
AGTTATACTAGGGAATTGTATAGGAAACCAAACTTATAAATAGATGTGTGCACTACACAACTTTTCTGTTTCAAATGATTGTGGATGGTCAACTACATACATTTTGAATGTCAATGAAAGGCGAACATAGTTTCCTCTCTTGTTCCACATACAAAACCTTAGATGGACTGATACTAGCAAATACTAGGAAAGGAACTGTGCCCTCACTGCATGGAACAAAGAAACAGCTATTCAACATTCAACCTGGCCCACCCTGGCATTTGCAAGCCAAGGTTGCTATCTGATGTACAGCTGGCTGTATGTTTCTTTCAGCAGCACCTACAGTTATTGGAGAGAGTGTGTGATTGTTTCCATGGCTGTTTGTGGGCTCCAGAAACAAAATATTACATTAAGATCTTACTTCTTATCTTAGCAGGGTTCTTATTATGTCATGTTTGAAATTGGAAGATAAAAAGCTGCCTCAAAGCCAGGATGACTGAGTTTTATTGCAAAGTAGAGTCAAGTGTATTTTAAGGTAGACACCTAAAGTTTATATTCTGTCCTGAACGCACACATGTGGCTTATAATAAATAGAATATAAAAAGAGGCCATTTTAATTAAATTTCAATATATTTCCCATTTGATTTATATGCCTAGGGAATGACAATCCTAATTTTTTTACCTCAGTCTCCAAGACCAAGCAGCTCAATCTGTAAAATGTTGCTGGGATAAAAATACACAATTGGCAGTGGCAAACAAAACATGATTATTTCATTTTATATGTTCAGTAAAGATTTTTATATAATGAAATTAATTAACCACCGTCGTGAAGGATCTCTATCTACAACATCTTGCTGGGTTAAAAAAAAACAACAGGAATTGGCAGTCCCGAACAAAACATTAGTACCTCCAAACTCCAGGAGAGGCTTTCACAAATATATAATGAAATGAAAAAAGAGAGAGAACTAGAGGGAATGAGAAAGGTCTCTTGATGCTCCATTCTCATTTATATTAACATTGTCTGTTATTTCTAATGCATCCAATTATTTATTAATCTTGTGAATTCCCATGTATTCCCATGGAAATATTTATATTTAGCAAATATAAAGTGTGCCTTGTATAAATGCATGAATAGTACGTATTCCCATAATTATTACCATGCATTGCACTCCTGCAAGTTCCCTTACATTATTTCTTGTATATTTAATGGTGTCTGCTGGGAGGATGATAAAATACATGTAGTCCTCGATTTCCAACAGTTTGTTTAGTGACTGTTCGAAGTTACAACTGCACTGAAAAAAAATGACTTAATGAGTGTTACCACTGTTGCAGCACGTGATCAAAATTCAGACGTTTGGCAAGTGACTCGTATTTATGATGGTTGCAGTGTCTTGGGGTCACGTGATCACTTTTTACGACCTTCTGAAAAGCAAAGAGAAATGATTCATGTAACAACTGTGTTACTAACTTAACAACTGCAGTGAAGCATGCTATATGCTGTAAATAATAAAAGAATGTGTGTGAGAGAGTATATATATATAATATGTACACACATATTCTGAGTCTGTATATTTATGTAGTGAGAGAGACCCATCTCTACCCTTTTCAGTCAAGAAAATCAAATCAATAAATATATAAACAAATCCAGAGGGCTTTTTAACTACATTACAACAACTCGCCAGAATCATGTAACTAAATAAACCATGGGTATGATGTCAAAAGATGTAGGGTTTTTTAGGTATATGTTTAGCCTCTGAACTCTGATATGAATGTACGTCAGACCATTGGCTTCTTTTTAGAATCTATTAGATTTTCAAAAGCTAAAATTTCCTGCCCCTGCTTGTCCCCTCATCCTCTCTTCCCCCTTCATTGAAAAATAAGAATTAAGAAAACTCCTAGATTTCTTCTAGTGATGAAGTTTATTGCCCTATCCTCTAAATGACTATGCATCTTTAAGGTAGCTTATCAGCCTTTATAAAAGACAGATGTCTTCATTTAACTTCTATTTCTGTGGTCTGTTTGATGTTATGTCTGGAAAACTATTTTTTGTATGTCATATACATACTGATTCCCAAATCCACTTGACTGAAGTTTTGTCTGTGTGGCAAAGGGCATTTCTACTCCATAGCATGGTCTAGCTAGCATAATGTCAATATACCAATAATGCTTTACATTGTCATAGCAGTGGCTCAGTAGCACTAGAAGAAATGGATCACTACCATGAAAATTGCTAATCCCTTTTAATTCCTATAATCACTTTTCTTTCTTTCCTTTTATTATGGCAGAATAAATAAAGCCCATCTTTCCTGTTCTTTTCTAGCTGCTTATTAATTGGAATACTATATTTTCAAATAGCAAAATAGAAATAAAAACCATCAAAGCCATATACAATTATGATAAAACTGTATTAAAATCATAAAACATATGCAGCAACTGTATAAACAACATTCATGACCTTCAGCATAATCACTGAAGGGCTGGGCTCCACAACTGAACCCTAAGGTTTTCCAAAAAGCCAGCCAGGACATATGTGCGGGGATAATTGCTTTCTCAGTAGTTGGCAAACCATACTGAGGAATGCAAGGTCAACACAATGATCCTTCTCCAGGAAGGGTGAGCTTTAGCAGGTAGGCAAAGCACATTGTCTTCAGCAGCACACCAGAAGATAATTACACATCTTACACACCAGAAAATGATTACACATCTTACACACCAGGAGATGATTATTACACATCTTAAGTTTGTTTAACCAATCAGCTTCTGCCACAAACTCTGTATTACAATAAAAGGGAGCTCCCATGAGAGTTCAGGGTGCCTTCCCATTAATCTTCTTCCTGCCTGTGCATCTTTTCTTCATCACAACAACACATATGTCCTTTAAGAGGTGGGCACCATGACAGAAAAATCTTTCTGGACCTTGTCAGATGATACTGTTTGGTAGACATGCCACATGTAACTGAGAAGAGGCAATCCATCAAATAACCCATCACATGCTATATAAGGCTTTGTAAGTCATTATCAGCATCTTGAACATGGAAGCAAACTGGCAACTAATACAGCTTGTAGAACAGAGATGTAATGTGTGCCGATCAGGGAGCGCACACATAACTGCCCATTTTGCACCTGCTGGAGTTTCTGGGCAACCAGATCCTTCAGAAAGGGACTTTTTCATCCAGCCTATTTGAAAGCAAAAACACAACATCACAGATGGATTTTACCCCGTGCTATTAAGGAAGCAGAGAGAAAAAGACTGAAATCCAAGCAGGATCTCCTGCTTGAATTTTGTGATGGAAGTTTTTAGTCTGCCCCCGGGAACCAGACAGAGTCCTCTGGGCAGTTTCAACCTTCCCTGCCCAGCTTCCCTGTTGACTTTCTGTGGATGATGGCAGGGAGGTTTGCACGTGGTGATTACATGATCGCCGAGTGCTTGGCAACCTGCTATAAATACAAAAAGGTTGCCAAGCATCCAGATTCTAAATCACGTGACTGCAGGGGAGTTGCAATAGCCATAATTTCAGTCATGGGTCATCAGTCCCTTCATTCAGCACCATAATTTCATACAGTCGCCAAATGAGTGCTCATTAAGTGAAGACAACCTGTATAATAATCCATTTGAGAGGTGCCCATAACCTTGTGGGTGACCAAGAGTAAAGCCTCCCGTCCATAAATACGCAAAACTGTTGCACAAGATGAAATTCTTCACATAGGATTCATGAGTCTAGGAGGGCTCTCTAGTTGCACACAGGGTTTCTTTGGGGAAATGCCACTCATCCAGGACAAGGGGTGGTAAGTCACTGAAACCCAAAGGCCCACAAATCCAAAGCCTTGAGTTGAAACCTGTTTTCCCCAACCATACCTCCACAGGCACCAAAGTCCAAGACAGAAGGTCAACAGCAGCATCACTTAATACTTCACTCCACTGTGACAGATAATCTCATCCACAGGCTTCCTGCAGATGTAAAACAGAAGCAAAGAGAGAATCAAACCCTGTAGAACCCCGCAAAGTAGGGTTGATTTATCATTCCCAAGGAAAATCAATTGGAAATAGCCATCCAAGAAAGAGAATCAGCACAATACAACACCTTTCAACCCCAGCTTCCAAAGCTGCTCCAGAAGTATATCATGACCACTGACATTGAAAGCCGTCAAGAGATCAAGATGAGCAAGGATGGATGCACTGCCCCCACATCAATCATGCCAGAGATAATCAACAAGCATGATCAAGGCTTTTTCAGTTCTATACCCAAATCTGAAACCCGGCTGGAAGGGAGCCAGAAAATCTGTTCTAGTCAGGATCTTCTGAAGGTATTGCATGATCCGTTTCTCAACAACCCTCCTTAAAAAGGGAATGTTAGATAATGGGAGAAAGTTTTCCAGTATGGTTAAATCTAGCAATGGCTTCTTGAAGAGAGAGTGAACAAGCGCCTCTTTAAGATTCTGCCTGTTTCCATACATTTCTTCATCCTGCAACAACATAACGTTACCTGCTTTCAAGTTATAAATAACATTCCACTAATTGGTTTTAGCATTCATTTATGATTCAGTAGGATTAGAATGCATTCATACTTCTAGTGCCTCAAGCTGTTGTTAGTAGTCTGCACCTGTCTCCAATAGCTTTGCATCTATATCGATAAATCAGAATAAAGCTGGATACAGCCACCTGCTGAAGCAGGAGAACCTATACTAATTTCAGATAAGTGACTGTCTAGTCTTAAAAACATCCAGTGATGTTTTCTGGAGGCAAGTTGTTCCACGGGTTAATTGTCCTCACTGTTAGGAAGTTTCTCCTTAATCCCTTAATTAAAGAATTCCTTAATTATTTCTTTGATTAGTTTCCAACCATTGTTTCCTATCCTGCCCTCCAGTGCCTTGGAGAATAATTTGATCCCGGTTTTTTTTTGTGGCAGCCACTCAAATACTGGAATACTGCTATCTTGTCACCCCTAATTCTTCTTTTTGTTAGACTAGCCAAGCCCAAATCCTGCAGCCTTTCTTCATTATGTTTTAGTCTTCAGGCCTTTGATCATCTTAGCAGCTCTTCTCTGGCTGATAGTTTGCTAATATAGAAAATAAGCAAGGATTGCAATACACTAGATAAGCACCTTCTGTAATACAACATGCCAAATAAGCAAGCATTGTAATACAAGAACCAACGGCGGGGAGGTCTTTCCTGCTTGGAAATACTGTGTATATATGAACTTCCCGGTTTTAGTTTGCTCCACCCATTGAGCCGCTGAAGGTAGCTTTCGCTTAAAAGGGCGATGCCACAGCCGAAGTGGGGTCACAAAAAATAATAATTCCAAGAGCAATAGAGCAGTCATTTTTGCCGTGTTTTTATATAAAAAGGCATCAAGGATTGCAACCATAATCCGGAACGGCCAGTTAAAAACTTGTCACGACGTGGGCCAGTTAAACCATCAGAAGAACGATTCGGACGGGCAAACAAATACAGCGGAATTCCTTCAATTCCCTGGATTCTTAGAACGCTTTGTTGTCCCTTGAACCTAAGAAATGCTTCGTACCGCAATTCGGCTTGCGATTTAGCGCTTCTGTACAAACTATGGTTTAACGGGCTGTGTGATCAATGCTCATGGTGATTTATTTAGCAAGGCTTGGAATGTCAGCACAGCCAGTCCGTGGCTGATCTACCTGTATAAAGCCTTATTATACACGATCTTCCCGGGCAAGGAACGGGGTTTATTTCGACGGGCTCGCCTCAGCAATGAGCAACTTCTCAGCGAGTTCCTTTGTCTGCATTGACCCTTTTAAAGCGCGGAGGATCATTTTAGCGCCATTTCGAGTTTAGGAGGCGGGAATCGCGGCGGGGGAGTGTAAGGCATCGGGATCGACTTGTTGCGTGGAAAGCAGGCTGTAAAAGTCGCAAATGGAGACCCCGGTAAGTTGGGTCTGTGTCTGCGCGGGGCGTGAAGGCAGCGATTATTGGAGATAAAGCCGCATTGGATTCTGTATCTCCTATTCAGCGGACGTTTATTAGGAAACGAATGTTAATGACTTGTTTGCAGCTTAAATTCTGATCGATTTATTTTTGCAATCGTTTCCTAAAAGCTACATTCTCTTGGCAAGCCTAAAATGTATTCAAGATTGGTTTGGGCTGATAATTTGATGACAGTTATATGACACCCGAATTATATTTATTGGAGGGGTGGGGGTTGTCTATGGAGCTTCTCGATCATTCAGATTATATAGTCTCAAAAGTGCTTTTGTCCCCCAAAAGGCAGCTGGACTGTTTTTTTTCCCCCTTCCAAAAGCGACTGGGGAAGATAGTCCATTGCGTCCATGTTCAGAGAGCATTTTAGAAGTACTCTAAATCAGAGATCTGAAATAAAATCTCCAACCGTAGCAACTTTCAGACTTGTGGACTTCAATTCCCAGAATCCCTCAGCCAGCTTTGCTTTGTAAGCTTTAGCTTACATCCTCTTTTATAGTTAACAAAGAAACCTGCAAGAGGAAAGTTGATTGGACAGGATAATACATGTTTATTAAAAGGAGGTCTGAAGGGGCATGAATTGTAAGGAGAAAGGTTGCTCAGGGTTGCACAAAAGAGAGAACCCAGACCCCAAGTTGTACAAACAAACTTTTCTTATCAGGAGCTAGTCTCCAGCTTGTTTATCAGCTTAGGAATGTGAAAAGCTAATAAATCTGAATATCACTTTAGAAGTATATAAATCAGATTAAAATACAAAATAACTCTGTTAGTTAACAAATTACAAAACCAATGCCATGTGCCCCTCATATTCTTCCCACCTCATTCCTATCCCTGCAACTCCAAATACATGTCCCTGTCACCCCCCAGGATTAGCTTTGATGTTGAATCATTGTGTTAATTCAGAACCAATTATCATTTCTTCCACTTCCTCAGTTTCTGGTGTAGAACTTCAGTATTGAAGGGAGAGGGGGGAATTTTACTATAATGTTTATAAATAAAAACATAAGTGTGTTTAAACAAGTATAAGGGGTTTTTTTTTCTATTCAGTGCCATATATATAGGTATCTGGAATACAACCATCTGAATGGCTGTTGGTTTGTCAGTTTGTTTATAAGATTTATGTGGCAGCCCATCTTGGAAAAAAAAACCTATGGGCAACAAGAACAAAAGAAAATCAGGGGCCTAATCCATTATCTGCAATCCATTAAACTATAGCTGGGTTCCTCAAAGAGGTCAATATTGACTCTCAACTGTGGATAAATGGTTAGGTCAATAAATGGGGGTCAATAAGTAGTCAATAAATGATGGAAGGTTGTTTGGGGATCAATTTACCTTTTGGGGTCCCTGCAGAGCTGCATCCCAATCCTTGCTCCTAAGGGTGAAGTGAATATCAATTGTTTTAGTAAAGGCATGAAACTATGAAAATATTTTTCATAGTTTAAATACAGTATTACCTATTTTTATAAAGCCATTATCTGTTACTGATATTTGTAGTATATTAGTTCAAGTAATTATGTTAATAACATAAAATATTTAATAAAATGTTTTCACCTTAATAATTTTCAAGGGATATAGCAAGGCAGGGGGGAAAAAAGCAACCAAGTGGCAGTCTGATGGAGAAACCGGTATGGGATTAATACTTGACATTTGCAGATGGTCAAAATCTACAGGAAAAAAGCATGAAGACCTTTAAAGTATACCTTAAAGAACATCTTAATGTAAATGGTTTCCCTAGCCTTTTCAGTGTACTGGGCCCACTTGGAATTTTATATGCATGTTGTGGGTTCTTGGAGGTGGAAGTGTCATTTATTACTCAGAAGTTTGTGCTGCAGTTACCTGATGCAAAGTATTCATTTTTTGAAGTTGAAAATAAATTAACTTCTCTAAGAAAACAGAGCAGAGGGAGGGGGTATCTGATTTCTAAAACTTCAGGATGGTCATTTGAGCTAAGATACATGTGTGGGAGGGGGAAAGACAATAATTTGGCTCAAACCCTATTGTGTATTTAGAGATGTTCAGAGGCTGTTGGGATGTGAATGGAATGAAAGAGGCTGAAGAGCTGAAGTCCAGCAAGAATTGTTATTTCTTCACTGATCATCTAAATATGACTCAGTAGTGTGCCGCGGCAGCCAGTAAAGCCAATGCAATCCTTAGCTGCATTAATAGAGGGATTCTGTGTTCAAGACCAAGTGAGGTACTAATACCATTCATAATAATACATAATCTTATAGTAAAACCACACTTAGAATACTGCATCCGGTTTTGGTCACTGGGCATGGGCATGGCTGGTCTAGTGAAGAGAAGGACCAGGGGGGACATGATAGCAGTGTTCCAATATTTGAGGGGCTGCCCCAGCAAGGAAGGGGTCAAGCTGTTTTCCAAGGCACCTGCAGGCCAGATAAGGAATAATGGATGGAAACTGAACAAGGAAAGATTCAACCTAGAAATCAGGAGAAATTTTCTGACAGTGAGAACAATCAACCAATGGAACAGCTTGCCTTCAGAAGTTGTGTGGGAGCTTCATCACTGGAGGCCTTTAAGAAGTGGTCCATGGCTTGGGACCCGGGTACTTACAGGACCGCCTGTTGCCACCATCAGCCTCCAGCCGACCAGTGCGTTCCCAC
>JAEANM010020497.1:0-12088 GCA_017656035.1 Myanophis thanlyinensis
ATTCTTGGACATGGTGCCAAGTGCCCTGATGACAATGGGTATCACTGTCACATGTTTCATCCATAATTGGGTGGTTTCGATAGTTAGGTCGTGATATTTTGTGATTTTTTCTTTGATTCTGGCATCCCGTGATACAGCAATATCAATAAACTGTACAATTTGGTCATGGATGACTGTGATATCTGGCATGTTGTGTTCTAAACGACAATCTGTCTGTATTTGAAAGTCCCACAAGATCTTTACCTTCTCATTTTCGACAACCTTTTTCACTTTGTGCTCTCATGATTTTTCAGATACAGGTAAGTCATATTTTTTATATAATGTCCAGTGGATTAGTTAGCAATTTGGTTATCATCATCATCATCATCAAAAGAGGATGGAGGACAAGAGCCACTGTAACTCAAAATCGCCCCCAGCAGGTCAAAGACAGAAATTTGGATTCTTCTTTGGGAATATTTTGAATAGCGATTAGTCAGTTGGGTGCTTCATTACTTTGTTCATCTCTTTTTAAGAAGAGATGGGACAACCACTTTTCTGAAATGGTATAGCGCCTTCTGCTTGTACAGGGGGTTGGATTAGAAGATGTCCAAGGTCTCTTCCAACTTTGTTAATCTGTTACACTATTAAAGTTGGCACAATATGTCTATTGGAAGCTTATACTTTAAAAAAAAAAAGGATAATGTATATTGGTGCCTATGTATAATATTGAAGTTTGAAGGTGGAATCCTTAGAGCATCTGGCAACAGTAAAAGAGAGGCTGGAGACTTGCATTCACCTTCCATGTCATTGGTTGCATACATGCCTGAGTTAGAATGTGGATTAGATTCCTGTTCAAAAGAGGCCTTTCAAATTAATTTATACCTTATCACTTGGAGGAAAATTATTTTTAACTTACAACACAGCTACCTGGAATTAAATATGAGTCCATCTTAATCAGCATTGTGCAAAGAGGAGGTTAAACTCCTTCGTACTGCCAGAATCAAAGTCCTGTTTGAAACCCGCTGCTAGATCCTATTTGCATCTCTGAAAATCTACCTTATGACTGAGGCCATATTGTGTTTGCCCTAGCTCTGCAATCACTCTAATGCAGGGGCGGGCAAACCTTTTGACTCGCGGGCCACAATGGACTTACCCGGAAGGCGCCCACGTGGATTCTTCCAACCAGGGGTCACGTGATGCCCCTCGGACCTGCAGGCAGCAGGCGGGGCCGGCTTTGTCACGTGACCAGCTCTACCCGGCGACTTGCTCCAGAGCTCCCTGAAAGCTGCGCCCTTCTTCCTTTTTTTGGTCCTCATTGAGAGAGTTTAAATGGCGGAAGTTCGCTGCCTTTTCTTTTCTTCCCCCCCCCCTCTCGCTCCCCGCCCCGTTTTTTATTTTTATTTTTTTAACTAGTTTGGCGGGCCAGATTAAAAAGCCCAACGGGCCGGATATGGCCCGCGGGCCGTAGTTTGCCCGTGTCTGCTCTAATGGTATCTGTATGAAATATCCCATATTAGGTGAGATACAAAACAAAACAAAAAAAATCTGATCTAAGCAATAAATTAGTAAGAGGATACGATGAAAACTGTATTTTTTTTTAAAAAAAAGAAAGTAATCTATACCTTAATATTAATTTTTTTCTACTCTTAACTTGAAAGCATTGCAATACTTATTCTTTTTTCTGAATCACTCAGAAGTCAGGAAAGCTTTTATATCCCACTGTTCAAAAAGGATCTTAGGAATCCTTTTTATCTTAAAGAAACAGACTCCTTGCAGCCACCATGTCAGATGGGATTGTTCTGCAAAGCAACAGCTCTGGGATTCAGTTCAGGAAAGTTATTTCCTAACAAGCTATTTTACTATGTTTTCTTAGCTACTTTGCTGGAGCCAAAATAAGACAGCTACACTGAGAAGTTTGATGCAGCCCTTCCATACAGCCGACAGGATTCCTGGGATCTAATTTGGAAATGGTTACAGTAGATTGCAATCTATTGGTAGGATATTAAATGTTTTGTTGAGGAAAAACAATGGGTTCTGTTTTGCTGTGTTTTCTTAATAATGGCAATAAAAAAATTATTCTTTAAATAGTTTATTAGATTCTCTGATCCGTAATAATTCAGTGAGATAATAGAGTTGCACTAAAATATGAGTCATTCTAGTGTATGGCTGAAGCGTACAGGGCATAGCTGAACTAATCTCCTGAGCTAAGATTTTGTGGATCTGAATCTTAGTTAAATAGAATCCGCAACAATGTAAATCTTTTGAAGTCTGCACTCTTACCTTAGAGGTGCCTTCTTCAATCCAGGTGCTTCAAGATGTTTTGTCATATAGTTCCTATCATGAATGAAGGTGAACACACATGTCCCAGAATAATGGTACAGGATCTAATCTGGGTCCATCATTGGGACCAGAAGTTTACTCTAGCAGTTCCTGTTGATTATGCTGATCGCAACTGAAGGAAGTAAGCCACAATGCCTCGCCCTAGAAAGTGATGGTTGAGGAATTCTGGGAGTTGAAGTCGAAGCTCACACATTTTAAAGTCACCAAGGTTGACTTTAAACACTGATTTAGATAATTCTTCAAGCAATATATAGGATTTAAGGCCTAAGGCAAAGGACATGAGAGCATCCCATACTATTTCCATAACAGAAGCTGGTCTAGACTAAGAACCAGTGATGGAACAATATCCTGCATCTCACTTTAATCAATGATCTCAGGGACACGGGCTAAACTATCTGCAACAGAGAGTTTGCCCTCTGAACAGAGACTGATGATCATGATGCTGTTGATAAATGTCTATGGAAATTCTCAATCATCCAGGTCATCTAGGTTATCCCAAAGGTGCTTTTTCAAAAAGCAAGTGGACTTTTTTTGTTTTTTTCTTGAAGAAGTTTTCACTTTTCATCCAGGAAGCATCTTTAGAATGCTTCCTGTTGATGATACTGCTTCCATGCCACCCAGTATCCAAAATCCCCATCTCACTCTGGCTAACAATAGAACTAACCTTTTCAGGATCCCCATGGAGATGCATACGTATGTTATGACACTTGTCCTGCACATGTCATTTTTTGGCTTCAGAGTTATTTAGAGTTTATTTGCAGTCTCTGAAAGGCAGATTCTATATTATATACTGTTATTGTGCAAGCCAATATATGAGAGGGTATATTCTTGGAAGAAAGAAAGAAAATCAGTAATTCCCTTTTCATAATCAAAGGGAATAATGAAATACATAATTAAGAGGTTCTGCCCAATGCTGCTAACAATGCTCGCTGTCTTCCCTCCATAAATGAATATTGAAAATATTTAGAACTCAAGATACAAAAGGATTAAGGCTTCCTATTGTTATGCAACTATTATTCTGAAAAAGTTCTTTTAAAAAGACTGAAAACCACAGATGTGGGAAAGTTCTGATTCATATCTTGGGCCTTCTTCGTTTCAGAATTAACCATCAGCAATTATCTGTGAACAAGTTTGAGGAGGAAGTTGAGAAAAGAGAAAACAAATCCTTTCAGAAAATCTTTAGGAAGTATCTTTGTTCCAGTTTAGTGAATAAGACAGTGGCTTATGAAATCCTTAAGCTTCAAATACCTTTTGAAGTGAACTAACAATTGAGAAAGGCATTAATAAGCATCTTCTCTGTCATTTGTTTATTTTGCTCTGCTTAAAATGGCACAGTGTCATGGAAACACAGAGAATGTTTTTTCCCCAACAGGCTGTAGCTGGAAACTGATCATTCTGAATAATGTTAAATGTTTGTTCCGTACAACTACGATTTAAATTTATAAATATTTGATAAATAATCAAATGCTGCAAGTAGATTATGTTACAACTTATATAAACATAGCAGTTAAGCTTTATCATAAAACTAAAGAAAGCACGAGCAAAGCAATTTCCCTTAAATAAACCAAAGTGACTCAAAAATGTCTGTGGAGAGGAGGTTATATGTCAGAAAAGCCAAGATGGCAGCCATGGCTCCATGACTGAGCCCCATCCCTTTTGTATGTGTGGCAATCACCTGCATGTGCAAAGAGGTGGAGCTACTGTCATGTACTCACATCCACTACCTTAACATTTTTGACCTATCTTGCTGGCCTTGTCAAATCTGCCCTACTCTTGATCCCTTGAAATGATTTTTATTTTATTTATTTTATTTATTTTATTTATATAAATAAAATAAATAAATGAAATGATTGATACATTTGTACAAAGCCTTCCCCCTCCTCCACTGAATAAAACTAGTGATTTATTTAGTTGAGGTTAAAATGGGATCAGAAATAAATATACTGTAGGGAGTCCTCGACTTAGGGCCACACTTGAGCCCAACATTTCTATTGCTAAGCGAGACCACTGTTAAGTGAATTTTGTGCCATTTTTATGGCCTTTCTTGCCACAATTGTGAAGTGAATCACTGCAGTTGTTAAGTTAGTAACACATTTGTTAATGGAATCTGGTTTCCCCATTGATTTTGATCATCAGACGGTCGCAAAAGGGATCATGTGACCCTGGGACACAGTGACCGTCATAAATATGAGTCAGCTACCAAGCATATGAATTTTGATCACATGATCCTGGGGATGCTGCAATGGTTGTAAGTGTGAAAAGACAGTTTCTTCAATGCCATTGTACCTTTGAATGGCCACTAAAAGAAATGTTGTAAGTCGAGGACTACCTGTCCTTCCTTTTAATATTTCAAGGCTTCTCAGACATTGTGGATGGGCTCACGCAGGCTCAGCATGGAGTAAGTTTCCACAGTGCTGAATCTTTGTCTATGCAAGCCTGAACAGTTTAGGCTGATCATGAGTTCTGAGTTCTCACAACCTGTATTGAGCCCGGAACTAAACTTTGAATGAAACCTGAAAAAGAATGATAGAACATTTGGACAGTTCTGGAATCACCCTGGTGCCTGATTGTCTTCCCTCCTGGCCAATAAGAAGGAAGATTTTTTCCCCCCTTTGGAAAGAAGTTGCAGAATTGGGGTACTGTCATTTCTGGAAAAGCTCTGCTTTGAGTATCCAGCAGCCTCCCTTCCTGGGCAGTAGAAGAACTAAAAGAATTGATTCCAAGGAGCCAGTCTGACAAAAATTAAAAATGTCAATTTCAAAGACCTGCGATTTCAAGTGTTCAGGGATGGTCTTAAAGGAATATAAAGAAATATACAATGGAATGAATCACTATGAACAATTGATTATGATGTCAGTGATGATTTATTCAGTCAAGTCTGACTCTTGGTTTCTATGGCCGGGTCTCTCCACATCTTTTGATCTTGCACTATTTTTTGAGTTTTACTCTGCTCTGGCTGGTGTCGGCTTTGATGGTGTCCAGCCATTGTGTTCTTTGACTGCCTGGTTTCCTTTTTGTCACTTACGACCAATTCTTACCTGCTCACAAAACGATGCAGCTGGCACCCCAGATGATCCTGAGCTGAGCAGACACTTTTGCAACTGCTGTCAGCTGAGAACAGCACTGGACCCACTAACCCCACTTCACATTCTTCAAAGCAGTGGTGAAATTCAATTTTTTTTACTACCAGTTCTGTGGACGTGGCCACAGGATAAACATCACCAAGCACCAAGAATTAAACTTCACCAAAGTTACAATGTAATAAGGGGAGAGGCAGTTTCTGTGAGCAAGGCAATAAAGTTTAGGCTGGAAACAACTGCATTATTTACAAGGTTAACCCTGTAAAATTAATCTTTACAGGATTAACCATGCAAAGTGGGGAAAAAACAAAAGATTTCTTTTAATAACCGGTTCTATAGAACTGGTGTAAACAGGCTGACTTTCACCTCTGTTTCAAAGGTATACTGTTTTAGTAATTTAAAGTTTAATTTCCCTATGACTCTGAAAGAAAAGTACACTTGCCAAATGAACTGTATGCCCAGTGATGGAAAGAGGGAAGGCAAGTGAATGGAATAATAAAAGAGAGGAAAAGGTGCTTCCAGGGACTTCTACCTTGGCACTGCCTAGACCAGGGGTCTCCAGCCTTGGCAACTTTAAAACTTATGGACTTCAATTCCCAGAATTCCTCAGCCAGCAAAGCTTTTGTAAGGAATTCTGGGAGTTGAAGTCCACAAGTCTTAAAGTTGCCGAGGTTGGCGATCCCTGGCCTAGGAACTCCCAAGAGAATGTACACCTTAACCCCAAAATATTTCTGGCTCTTGCTCTGCTGTGTTGGCACAATGAACTTTCTAAATCTTGGTTAGTTCATGTATCTGTTCCTGCAACTAGAGAGCAATACTTAAAACAGCCCTGTATGTATCTGCTGAGAAATAAGTCCTACTCATTATGATGGGACTTGTTCTCAGATGAGTATCAATTTCAGCTATCTAAATATTGATACAGGTTGTTCCAGGGAAGAAATGGCAAACTGAACTCTCCCCTAAAAGCAGAACCAAAGACTATGGCAGAACAAAGACTGGCTTTTTGAAATTCCTCTCTAGCCAAGGGGAGAACTTGAGATAGCCCATAAGTCTTCCCAACAGTTGCTCCTCATGAGATGACTGCAAGGCAGTGATCTCCGGCAGATTTAGAGCTTTTGGAAATGAGGGAAAGTCACCTTCATTCAAATCACAATCAACACCTTTAGAAACCCATGGTTTGCAAATGACTTTTTCTAATCACATTTAGAAATTGCTTGTTAATTGCCTTTCAGTTATTAGGAACCAAGTAAATTGTCTTTACTTTTTAGTGAAAGAAATTTTAAATACAGGTTTAAGGGTTTTAAAAAATATTTTCTTTTAGAAAAAACAACAAGAGGAAGATTAGAACATTGGAAAGGTAAAAAAAATGGTTTAAGGGTCCAGATGGATTTTAAATAAGATTTTGAAGTTAATTATAATAATCCTTCCCATAGGAAAACAAATGCTGTTGCTTTGAATTCTTGAAAATAAATGATCGGATGGGACTTTAAAGATTGGACATTGAGTGAACCAGGAGGAACTAACATTTACAATTAAACACTTGAATTTGATTTACTAATACAGGCTGGAGTAAAATACTTCAACATTGGATGTATTGAAAGATATTTGTGAACAATGAACCAAGAACTTAATTTTAAGAGTTTTTGCCTTTATAGACAGACTACATTTTTTAGAAGATGTTATGGAAGAGGAACTATCTTTACCAGACAAAAGTGAGTCTGATTTGAAAGTGTATTTAAACATGAGAGGTAACAAGAATGGTATGGAAAAGATGCTACACTATAAATACAAATGAAGCTGCCTTATGTCTTAATAATGAAAAAGGCTATAATAACAAATAACAAACCAAAAGTGACCTGGATAGCTTTCCTACCTTGAATTTGCCAAAAAGATGTTAAACTTTTGAAGAACTATGTGAGAAGGGACAGGGGAAAAAAATGAAAAGAAACCAAGTTTTATTATTTGAAGGGATTAAAGTTCAAGTTTGCTAAAAGTAAAAGGAAGGAATATATGGTTGGTTTATTTAACCAAGGTTAACATATATACATTGTTATCTTGGGTAGCCCTTAATGGACTTTTGCTGACAAGAACTGAATGGCAAGGTTTTAAGGATTAGTTTAAAGATAAATATGAGACATGAAAGGAAGAAATTTTTTGTTGTATTTTAAGAGACATGATAAATTACTAAAATTGTTTACACTTATTTTGATGAAGGGGGAAGTCATATCTTTATATATTTCATTTTTCTTTACTACATTATTTTTTAACTTTCTTTTCTACTTTTCCATCTTTTTTGCATTTCTACTTTTTCTGTTATTGTTTTAGTTTATATTAGTTTGTAATTTTTTGTTGTCATATTTAATAAAATTAGTATAAAAATAAATATTGGCTGTACTTTTTGTGCCAGGGAGAGAATGAATTATATGTTCTTAAGTACCTTGTCTAACCAATTTAGAAAATCAGTATCTCATTGGCATAAACTCTATTTTTATGTCCATCACTGTGAATAGTTACATAATTACATATTATTCTGTTTTATTCACAGCTGCAATAGAGTATTTTGCCTACAAGGAACAAACAGGTAGAATTCAGATCCGTTTTTTGAATAATAGCTATAATTTTCTTCACCTATAATCTGTCCCATCACCCCATCATATCTAATTACAAGCACTGATGAAGTTTTGTCACTGTTGCAGAACTACTTTCTATTTAGTTCTAAAAATATGTGTGACAAGAAATCTTTTTTATCATATTTTTGTGTTACTGTTTGGATTTTTCTTTCTCATTATATGTACTTTCACATGAACAATACAAAGGGTTTAGGGTACTTAACATTTATAAAGAGTAGTGAAATGAGCTACAGTTGTAGAAAAGCTGGTATCTAAGTTCTTTTACAGGATGAATATAGTCTTACAGGCTTATATATAAGTGTTTGTAGGTTGATCTATGCATTCCAAATGCTTCAATTAACTATAAGGTAAAGGTAAAGGCAGTGGTAGAATTCAATTTTTTTTACTACCGGTTCTGTGGGTGTGGTTTGGTGGGCGTGGCTGGGGGGTCATGTGACTGGGTGGGCAGTTTCTGTAAGCAGGACAATAAAGATTAGGCTAGAATCAACACCAGAATGGTTTTTTCCTGCCTTCCTTACAAGATTAACCCTGTAAAGTGGAAAAAAACAAAACGAGATTTCTTCTAACAACTGGTTCTCCTAACTGCTTAGAAAATTTACTACCGGTTTTAGCGGGCCACAGTTGAGACACGCCTGATCCTTAAATAATGTTTTGTATTTTGAATGGAAAAAAGAGGAAATGGAGCTACCGTGACAGGTCGCATGTCCAGCAGGGCAGCCAATGGGTGAAATGTGCCGAGACAATAATTGAAACCTTCTTTCAAGCTCATTCCCCAGAACTGACTGTAGTTGTCAGCTTTCCATCTGTCTCGCAAATAGATAGAACGCATCAGGTATGTATGTATACTTATATACAAAGGTGTGTTTAAAACATGGATGTTTTAAACTCTGCATACTTCAGAGGTGTTATCATTTATAAATCTTTTCCCAAATTTCATTTCATGCAACTTGATGCTACTATCAATAAAGATGATTGTTTTTCCTGCAATCAGTGTGTTTGGAATCAACACAATTATTTCAGGATTCTGGAACTTATGAAGCATGATGGTTGAGAATATGAATCTGTCCCATGATTTTACATTTTTATTTTTCATTGATTTTTATTTTTCATTGATAGTTTTTGGATTTGACATGGACCTAACCCCCTCCCCTCCAAAAACAATTGTGGCCCAGGGGAGGGATGGGACCATCCAGGAATTTTTAAAAGACCAGTTTCAAAATTCTACTGATTCTAAAAAATTCTAAAGATTCCTTAATGATCCCATCCCTTCACATGCTTAATCAACTTGTGAATGTTCTTCAAATAATAAGGGCAAAAATGGGAAAGCTGAGATGAAACTCTCTTTCTCCTCCACACCCATCATAGCCAATGGTGTTGTGTTAAAAGTGATATGATTAGCTAGCTCAATTAAAGTTCAAGCAATTGCATTCAGCCACACCACATGTTGAGCTTGCTTGATTTAAATTTTTATTAGGGCTATTTTGGGTACAGGTAGTCCACAACTTACAACCATTAGTTCAGCAACCCAGGGCTTCCCCCACCTCTTTTTTGTCGCCCCACGTTCTGCATAATGACTGCAATGGGTAGAGGTACATGGATGCCTTGCTTAATGACAGCAACAACCTAATTACCCTAATTCTGGGCTCAATTGTGATTGCAAGTGGAGAAATATCTGTATGAGTTTGGCTTAGTATATGATCTGGGAACAAAGCCTGCTTGGTTAGTTCATGATTCAGTATACTGTGTGTATTCAAAAAATAATGTAATTCGGTCACAACCTACCTAGCTGTTGTGAGGACTGGGTTGGTTTTTTTTTTTTTTTTGCCTTTTTGAAATTTAAAGTGACTCACTCAAAATAGCATATCTTGTACACCATCTCAAACAGGTCTGCCTTGTGATAAAACTGCTCAAGATTGCAGCCACAATTATCTAAGGAATTCCCTACTTAACATATATAAAAAAGGAACAAGATTAGATCACCAATTGTGGTTGTCTCCTGGACTTTTTCTACTTCTCTGTGGATGCCCCTGATCTGATAGCACATTTAAAAAGTTGGTGGCAGTATAATCTTTCATATTAATAAAGAACAGAACACATTTCTTCAGATGTATGGATGATTATTCTCAGTTAATAATGATAAATTCATAAGGACAGAGTATTATTAGAAAGTAAAGCCAAAAGAACTGTTAATTTCTGATAAGAATATTTGGGTGGTTCAATAAACATATCAAAGAAGGCTGTTATCACAGCAGAAAACTAAAATTACGATTTATGTCAATACTTTTTTTTTCCTCTCCTGTGAACTCAATTAGATCAGAAGGGGGAGAAAAAGCAATACTTGGCAATATGCCTGTAGCACATTCTGTCACTACATTAGGAGGACCATATAGATTCCTATCTCACAGAATAAGTAACAAGGAATAAGAGTTGTGGAAATAGGAAAGCATTCCTTTTTGAAGTCATAAATTGCAAAATTTTAACACTTGCAAATCTAGAATTCTGGACAGTTCAGCTTTGTTGCTGTTTGGAGATTAACTGATTTTGTAGATTTATTTCTAACATTAAAATATGTTAGAAAACCTGCATCTATGCCCAGGAATTCATATGTAGCATGGGCATTCACAAGAATTAGTATATCATGAAAACAGCCCACTTGATACTTTCTCTGTCAATAAAGGGGAAGCTATTTGCATCAGAGTCACACAAATTAAGATGCTTACCCATAGGTCCCACTGTTGATTTGCTCAATTAATTTGGATTGAATGAGGCATGCTTTGTCTGTGCATCTCCAATGACTGTTTACACACTCGCTGAAAGGAAGGGAACATAAAATAGTTTTTCATGAAAAAACAAAATTATGAAAAACCAAACACTGCCTAAGTAGATGATTCTGAAAGGATCTTCTTGTGAAATGCTCATACTCACATAGCAATAGCATTTGGCCTTATATACCACTTCACAGAGCTCTACAGCCCTCTCTAAGCAGTTTACAGAGTCAGCAGATTGGCTCCCAACAATCTGGATCCTCATTTTACCAACCTCGGAAGGATGGAAGGCTGAATCAGCCTTGAGCTGCTCAGAATTGAACCCCTGGAGGGAGCGGTGAGTTAGCCCTGCAATACTGCATTCTAACCACTGTGCCACCATGGCTCTTGTATACCACAAACATAAGACCTAGCCCAGTGGTGAAATTCAATTTTTTTACTACCGGTTCTGTGGGCGTGGCCACAGGATTAAACATCACCAAGCACAGAATTAAACATCACCAAAGTTACAATGTAATAAGGGGGAGAGGCAGTTTCTATGAGCAAGGCAATAAAGATTAGGCTAGAAACAACTGCCTTATTTACAGGATCAACCCTGTAAGGTTAATCTTTACAGGATTAAGCCTGAAAAGTGAGAAAAAAAACAAAAGGAGATTTCTTCTAATAACCAGTTCTACAGAACCTGTGCCAGCCGGCTGAATTTTACCTCTGACCTAGCCAGGAAATCTAGTGCGTCTTTTGAAGAGCAACTGTCCTAATTGGGAGGAGGTATCAAACAAGGAATTAGCCTAGAGTCCTAGACTCATTGTGTAAACACAAGAGGGCAAGATCTGACACCCCCCAAATGCCTTTGAGCTTTATCTAGTCTTTCTTAGGAGGCCCTGCCAGTCTGAGAAGATTCCTATGAAACAGGAAATAGAACAATAAAGTAGCTAGTTTATACTCTTTTGCGTATGCGGCTGGTTGTTTGTGCCTGACAGCACCCTACTAGTATTGGTCTCCACATTTCTTTTTGCAATGTAAATATTTATCAAGAGGCAGTTCCACCTTCAAACTGTGTAAATGTACAGTACCAGTTTATCCACATTGTAGTACCAGCAGTACAGCAACACATTGGCAAGTAATTCATGGGCTAGAGGCTGGCAATCCTTTACAAAAATGCTTTCTTTTTTGATTTGCATATATGAGGGAAGCACTCGTTCAAATGAATGTGAGTTTAGGACAGGGGTGGGCAAACTTGGCCATTTTGTGACTTGTGGACTTCAACTCCCAGAATCCCTCAGCCAGCAAAAGC
>JAEANM010020498.1:0-12088 GCA_017656035.1 Myanophis thanlyinensis
ATACATACATACATATAAACATTTCATCTAGATTAGTAGAAGCCAATAAAATATAATGTTAAATGATCTAGTTCAAGTACCAATGTCTAGGCCAGTGGTGGCAGACCTTTTCAGCACTAAGTGCTGAATGTGAGCATGCATGTGTATCTTCCGTGCAAGTGCACGGCATCTGCGGGTGCATGACTTATTTGTGCATCTTTTGCGCATGCACAATTCATGTGCAAGTCTTTTGTGCATGTGCATGCTGTAAACATATGCATATGCACAATTGCATGTGCATATGCACAATTGTCACATGCACAATCATGTGGGAGTCATGCACAGAGTCTTGTGCGCATGCACAGTCACACGGGGAGTCTCGCATGCATGCACAGTCATGTGGGAGTTGCACATATGGGTAGTTGTGCAGGAGTCATGCTTACACATGTATTTGCAGTCAGTGATTTGGAGCGATGGCTGGTGTGTCGCCAGAAATGGCTCTGCATGTCAACTAGGGAACACGTGCCATAGGTTCGCCATCACAGGTCTAGGACATCTAACAATTGAAGCACAGCATTGTTTATATTAAATAAAAAACCATATGCTAGACTGATGTATGCCCTCAGTTTACATCAGCTTATATGATCTACAGTTTGGTAGGGGACTCTGCTGTCACACTGAGAGGAGGATATTATGCCCCATTTATACAGAGTCCTGGCAGATGTCATGTGAGATGGGAATCCTATTCACTAGGTAGACTAGAATCTGGATTTTATTGTTGCTAGTCCAACACTGCATCACTCTTTCTGTGATTTTTTGGGGTTTTTTTTGAAAATAAATGTTGCATCTAGTTGTAAAACTGGAGCAGCATATATATAATTACCAGGGATAAACAACACTGAGTTTTACCAATTCTAATATAATTAGAGTCAACAGAGCCAGTAAGATTCAGGAATGTCAAATAAGATATTCACCAAGTAATTTTATTATAGTTGATTTATTTATACATTGCATCTTTCATAAAACATAGATTAATATTGCATGAAATCATTGTGAGTGATAAAGAGAGAGAGAAATTCTGCAGGGACCCAATACTTTTGCTTGGGCATGAGATAAATAGATTGCAAACTACTTTGAGTGATTCACAGAAAATAAGATGATAATTAAATACTGTGTTAGCAGATTTCATGAAACAATTAAGGTGGGGGTTTGTGGTTAAGGAGAGTGCTTAAGAAGCTAGACTTAGGCTCAGGAAGAGTTAAAGTTAAGTTCACCCTGAGCCTTGGATATGTACTCAACCTATATGTCTCATAGGATTGTTGGTGTGAAGAGAGAGCCCCACATAAGCCAATTTAAGTTTCTAGAGAAATTGGATTATGCTCATGATGAATTTAAATGATAGCAAAATTAAACTGAAATAAAACTATTAGTATTATGGAAGACCACTAATATAAGCATCACAATTACATTATTCAATCTATTCAACAATATAAAATTAATTACATAAAGACATAAAATTAATTATGTTAAGACATAAAATTGTGTCTAACCTGAATAAAAAAAAAAGTACTAACAGAGGAAAATACACAACAATGCAACTAGACTAAATTAGCAAGAGCTTCTAACCAAGCCACTCCAAGCACGTTATAATTCATGATACTGACATAACCCAAAAATCTAACCAGAAGACCGAGTTTTGTCTCAGGGAAAATTCAGTGTTGGAGGTTGATCTGTACACTCCAAATAGTCAGCCTGATAACAATAAGCCACTTCAGTCAGACTAAACTGGAACACAAAATAATCTGAGCCAAAAAAAAATTAAAAGAGCACCAAGAGAGGAAGACAAGATGACAATGCTTGATCAAAGCTGTATGTTATCACTTTTATCAGTCATTGGGAGCTAATAATGATTACTAATAGCAACAACAGTAACTATTAACATCTGGCACTATAGAATTATTCCCTCCATTATTTCTCATTATCCCTGAGGTTGATGGGGAAAATGAGTTACTCAGTTATTTTTCAGATCCAAATGTTTCATTCCTTTAATTTCAGCATCGGGGTTGTGTGTTTTTTGTTTTTTTTTTAACCAACAGGCACAAGTACATTTCTCCCATGATTAAAGCTTCATAGATCTTATTTCTGACATTTTTGATTCCTCAAAAGCAGCATAAGAAATGAGAGAATATGTGTAGATTAATAGGTATCACTTTGGTGGGGAGTAACTGCATTCCATGTGCTTTTGGCGTATACAGTAGTTATACTGGCCACTTGATCACAGAAATTGTCTTTAGATAACACTTGGTCCCTCAGCCAAGAAATGGAGATGAGCACTGAACCGTAGAATCAACCATGACCAGCAGGGAAACCTTTATCTCTTTGCTAAACCCATTGCTCTCAAACCTGTTAAAGAGCGCTATGTCATTAATTCCAGCAATGCTGGTTAATTAGTCACTAATAGTTACCAAACCATGTTTGCTATTATATAAGGAAACATGTATCCAATCTCATTTTATAGAATTTACCTCAAACCAAATGGCCATTTGCATACTTTTGAATTGCTAAGTAGCTTAGCACATCTTTGTTATTTATTAAATTTAATATTTTAGTTTAATATTTTAATATAGTAATATTTTTCCATTGGAAATAAGATAATATACATTTGTGCTTTTGACTGCTAGCATTTTTTGAGGTATCAGAACTTCCTATTTTATTTTTCTCAGACAAAATAATAATCTTAACCTAGAACAGCCAGAGAGATTACCCTGTAATTCTGTGACTCACACTTGGGAAGATCTCGTTTCCAAGAATATGAATAGGATTCAAGACTGACTGCTGCCAAAATAATGAGTGCCTATAAATAACTCCACAGAACTCTGTCAAACAAACATTGTGATGAGCTGAACTCACAATGGAGCCACAGTGCCAACCTTACTGGCAACTGGTGGTTTCCATTAACAGCACATATTTTTTGGCAATGGGAGATCTGAACAGAGCAGTAAATGGAATTTATCAGAGAATTTTGAAAGAGAAGAGCTGCAATCATTACACATAAAATGTACTGATAATTGCTTTTTCATTCTGAAATGAGCTGTCCTAGGATGCCTGGAATAATTTTGCTCAAATGTGATTCATTTAAAGAGCAGCTTATTCCTTTGGTAGATCAGTGGTTCCATATACAGTACTCTATAAATGGGAGTGGCCTTGAACAGAAATTTTAAGCATAATTTACAAAGTCTACATTTATGAGATTGGAGTTAATGGGAAATTTCCTTGTGTTTTAGCTAAATGATTTGCTAATTGTGGCAACATATTTTTTGGGGAGGGGGGGAGACTAGATTTTTACAACATTAATAGTGATAAGTTAGATACCACAGATCAGTTTACTAAATCTGAGTTTCTTGAAAGGATAAGCACAATAATCTGGGGAGATAGCAGTTGCTACGTGTTATTTGAGCTTCCCCCTGTCAGAAATGGAATAAAAAAAGATCCATATTTGGACGGCAATTTAGTTTTTCAACATAATTTTGTTACAAATTCTGTTTATACATAGCCCTATAGTTCTACAGATCAAATGAAGTGCACAGTCACCATGGGTCTTGCTGTTTAACTGTTTTAAGGAACAAAAAGAACATAGAGTATAACCATAGATTATACCCAGCAAATTTACAAACATTGCCATCTACTGGCTGAATACTTCTGTAGTTGTTGCAATACAAAATATATTCTGACATGTATTTCAACAAATTTAGCAACAAAGATTAGAAAGCGGCAACTACATATTATTTGGGATATTTGTGTGTATATGTTTCCAAGAAACATTGACTCCTGGCAACTGCCTAGATTGGTCCTACAATTTTCTTTGCAAGATTGGCATTCCTTTCTTTCTAGTACTGGGTGACTTTGGTGGCCCAAAGTCATCCAGTTGGTTTCATTCCTAAAACAGGACTAATAGAATTCACAATCTTCTGATTTCTATTCTGGTGCTATACCCATTCACCTGGGCATAAATTCAGTGATTCTGGTTCTGAGTAAATACATATGAGATAATTTATTGATTTATTTTTGCTTTTTCAGATACAGTTTTTTTTTTTCACTTAATCATAATCTATATATGAAAAAGGATCAAATCAAATTTGGTTTTACCAGGTAGATTGTGCTGCATAAAAAATATTTAGTGAAACTTACTTTCAATTATATCAGTCTAGAACTGCTAGCACAATTAGGAAAGGTGTGGCCAGAGAATAAACAAATGTTGCTTTTTTTTTTGAAGAATTCAAACTTCATTAATAATGTTTTTGAAGCAGTCTGTTTGAAATGTTAGATTTAAGCAATTTTATTCACATTTTCAACAAAATCATCCCTTAAGTCCATTAAAAGATAATTTATTAGAAGATGAGCCAATATCCAAGCCAATTTACTTGAAGTACTAATGCAGTGCTTTTTAAGACAATATAATTTAGAGTTATATAAAATACATAAATAACTCATCAAATACAGATTGCAGCACTAAATGGACAAAGGTCTTTGTGTTGTTGATCTCAGTATAATAGAACTTTGCATTACAAAAGCAAAATATTATCTATATTGATGAAATTTACACCCAAAGACATAAAGGCATTCAGACAGAAAGCTTTTAGGCAAATGATTTTGCCTACTAAAGTCTACTTTTGTCTACTTGTCTACTTTCCACAAGAATTTGTGTATAATGCATAATATGCCGCCAATTGATATTGTGAAGAAACAAAAAAAAAATCTTATTTAATTCAGTTTCTCAAATTGGCCCTGTTTTGTCCTGAGCATATTATTAAAGCAGATCACTGAATTTTTTTCCTTATTTAAAACCACTTGTAATTGAGTTATGTGGAAATTGTTAGATTGAATTTTCAGTTGTTTAAAAAAATGAAATTACCACAAATGTATATAATTTGATACAAATTGCATTTTTGTACAGAAGTGAACAAGAGGTTCTGTGCTTTGTTAGAAATGTAATGTGGTACAATCAAATGATTATGGTTAACCAAAACTTGGAGAATGTGGGCTCTCTTCTCTTATATACAGTGTTTAAAAAAGGCACTTTACAGTGAGACTACATAGGAAAGATTACAAGAGGAAGTGATTTTCCAGATTTTCCCCTTTAATCATATGAACTAAATGGCTGAACAGTGCAAAATAATTAAATCAAAGACAGCTTGATTGCATTCATTTTTTTTAAAAGAAAGATAGAAAAAAGTTGAGAAAAATACTCCATATATTTTGAAGGTGAAGGAAAACAATTTTGAATATCAGTAACTGCCTGCCATGTCTGTATCATGAATATGGGGGGGGGGGGGGGGAAGGAATTTGGCATGTTGAAACTAGATTTTAAGATCATTCATAATCAATTGTATCTTAAAGTGACCACAAAATTGGATTCCTAGTCTCTTAATTTCCTCCGGTAAATCTGCAGGTAGTCAAAAGCATAAAAGAATCCTTGTGATTTAATAAGCTCAGTCATTCACGCACATTTCTTTCTCATTCTTTGGC
Source organism: Myanophis thanlyinensis (assembly GCA_017656035.1). Taxonomy (NCBI): domain Eukaryota; kingdom Metazoa; phylum Chordata; class Lepidosauria; order Squamata; family Homalopsidae; genus Myanophis; species Myanophis thanlyinensis. Next base: position 5,506 of record JAEANM010020498.1, read on the forward strand.
AGGTAAAACTTATTTTGATACACTGGTATAGGCTTTGATGGCTGGCATCAATGAAGTAGAGAGGATCCTTCAGACTAAATGGTCTAGTTTTTTGGCATCTTCAGATGTAGAGTACTTTGTGGTGTACCTCAGGCAATTGAGCAGGGACTGACTGGGCTCTTGTATTTGAACTTGGCAAGCTGAACTCTGATTGGCCCATGTTGTGGAAATCAAAGAAAGCTGGATTCTAATTGGTTCCATGTTCAACTCTGAATATTAAAGCCAATCAGCCAACAAAATGAGGCCAATTTTACAATAGTTTGAAAGGGATAAGAGTCTTGGTATTGTACTGAGCGGACAATTTCTTCTAGGAAACTGGGAATTCTTACTATTCCCTAGAAGGCTAATAAAGGTCCACACTGTGCCAAAAATGATGTATAAGAATGAGAACGTTAATGTCTCTGGCTTATGCATCTTTTACATTGGGGTGTATGCCTTTCAACAGGATTTGGACTTGTGAAGGACATTCTCCAGAAAGGTCACACTCCCTAAACAGATGGAACTAGGGCTTCTTCTCCGAAGAAGTCTAAGATTTTAAGGAGTGAATTCGATACCCCAAGCATTTACAAGGCTGAAGACCCTGATTTAGCTCTTTCAACTTTCTTCAAACCTAGCTAAATATGCAAACAAAAATCTAAATCTTTGGCCTTGGGCCACATAAGAGATGTTTCTGAGACATTTTTAAATCTAGAACTTACTATGTCTATAATAGAGATACCTAACATCTGAATTGAGGTAGAGATACCTCAACATCGCTAGCCGGCCTGGCCTGACACCTCGGGGGTATTTTAATTTTATAAATAGTGGGTTTAATTTTAAATTTTATAAAATTAATTTAATTTTAATTTTTAACTTGTATTTTTAAAAATTTAACAACTTATATAATGGTTTTAAATTGTTTTTTAGTTGTTGATGTATTTTTTACCTGCTGTACACTGCCCCGAGTCCCTAGGGAGAAGGGGCGGTATATAAATTTAATAAATATAAATATAACATCTGAACTGAACAGACTTTTTTTGTATATCTCCTGTAAACATGTTTCTGGAATGGTAATCATTTTACGGTGAGATGGGCAGCAAATAAATTTAATAAATAAAATAAAAAACAAATAGTTCTGAGATTCTTGTGAGTGTTAGAAAAGATGTCATTAACATATGTGCAATGGTCATATAAAAATAATTCAGAAATCCACAGTTGATGAATACTGATATTACTCTTAACTAAAATGCCACAAATGGATACATAACTGATTAAATTCAACCGAATAATCAGTTGTATGTTCCTTCTCTCTTTACTTGGTAGTATTTTTAATTCTCGTCAGTTATAAATATATAACAAGATAAACAATTGTAGAAATGTCAGAGAATTGAATGAGATTTATATTTGGAAACATCAGTATAAACTTTTATGACATTGAATTGTGTCATCTGTGTCTTGACCAAAGTATTGTTTTTCTAGTAATATTGTTTTAAAATTTCTTACAAGTAGCAAATTATGTTTGGATTCACCTTCATGGTTTACAAGAAACGTTTCCTTAAGCCCATATGTCATCTACCTTTTGAACATTTGAATGTCAAAATGCATTGTAAATGAAATTGTTGTACCTTTATAACTAAATCAGGTATCTTAACTGAATTAGAACATCTGTCTCCCTTTCAAACTGAAATAAAGTAAGATATTTATATTCTACCTATTTGTAATTTCTCCAGCACAGTCCCTTTATTGCACTTGTAGTTTTAACCTTTTGATGCGAGAACCTGCTGCTTCTTCTAAAACAAATGAATCAGTAGAACTACTTCAGGCAAGATTTTAAAAAATCCTTTTTCATCTGACACTGATAGAAGGTTAAGAATAAGTTACCAAAGATGGGTCTAAATCAGGGCTAGCAAACTTGCGGCCTGTGGGCCAGATGCGTTATGTGCTGGCCCCACCCATGCCCGGTTTAGCGAAGGGAAAAAGTTCTGATATGACATGTGACCCTACCATGTTGCTGCAAGTTCTACACCCCTGGTCTAATGGCATGAAGAAAGTGCAACAAAACTCATTTATTTTTCATCAGGTTTATTATGTACAATTCTATGACAATTGGCTTGTCAGGTCTCTGCAACATTTCTTTCTGAGTATTTATCTACTACATATTTTAATACTTAAATTAATATTTAATCCTTCGGGAGAGGGGCGGTATAGAAATCCTGACAATAATAAATAATAATAATAATAATAATACTTCATTTATTAAATTGCCAACTACCAAAGTTTGTCACTGGTTTGGAATAACCCGAAACCAGGACTATTAAAAATACAAAGTTATAAAACGACAAAATATAATAACCTAAAATAATAATGTAAAGTCTGTCAGTCTTGGAATCAGCAAAGAGGCTTACTTAACTCCTTAACACACCAGGGATTATATATTACAGCAGAGGTGTCAAACTCAGGGGCTGAATCTGGTCGCAGGATGCTTAGATCTGGCCTGTGGGGGTCGCCCTAGAAACATTGAAGGACTGGCTTGAGGTACCTCTACCAATGAAAATGGAGCTCATGAGGGGCTCAGGCGGCCCTCCTGAGCTCTGTTTTCACTGGCACAGGGTTGCAGGAGGCTGACACAGGCAAAAACAGAGCTCAGAAGCCCATTTTCACTGGCAGAATACTCTGGCATCACAGGCACCCCCAACATGAGTGACGTTGGACTGGCTGTGTCCACCCTGGCCACGCCCTCCGCCCTCCCAAGGTCAAACAGAATCCTGATGTGATCCTCAATGAAATCGAGTTTGACACCCCTGCACTATAGGTACTCCTCAGTTTAAGACATTAATTTAATGATGGTACAGAAAAAGTGATTTAGGACCCATCCTTGAAATTATGACATCACACCATCCCCATAATCATGTGATTGTAATTTGGGCACTTGGCAACCAACTCACATTTACCATGGTTGCAACAATTTACAGTCATATGATCATGTTTTGTGTCATATGACCAACCAGCTAAGTTGATGGGAAAGATGAATTTGCTTAATGAATGCACAGTTCATTTCATAATTGCTGTGATTTCCTTAACGACTGTCAGTAAGCATGGTAATAATATTGGATCTGGTTATATGGTGACTTACCGTATTTATTGGTGTATAACGCGCACTTTTTTCTTGAAAAGAATGTGGAAATCGCATGTGCGCGTTATACACCGATAAATACGGTAGTTTTTTTTCCTGAAACTTCTCTCTTAAAATTAAGGTAATACGGTATTTAATGACCACATTTCTTCTCAATCAAAACTCCAGTCCCAATTGTGGTTGTAGAGACCTGGAACAACAAAGACAGAAACCCTTGACCCAAAAGGACAGGGGTGTCAAACTCACAGCCCACAGAAGGGATGCACAGCCAACCCCAGTTTAGCGAAGGGGGCAAAAGTTGCAATATGACAATGTGACATCGCTAGTTTGACACCCATGGTATAAGAGGAGCTTTAGATGAATTTCCTTAGATGATCTGCAACGATTTGGATTACATTTAATTTTTTTTTACTTATGTACATTGTGTGCATTTTTAGAATGCTTTGGTTCCAAGCACTTCGTTCCACTTTTCCCTGACAGCTGTGTTGTGAAGTGGAGGTATAAGTCAAGCTGTCTGGGCACAGCAATACACACCTCTGAAGTGGGCCCCATTGATGAGAAAGCTCAAATGCCAAGTGAAAAAAATCGAAGCTGCACTAGTTAAGAAAAGTGGGAGTAAAGGGGGTGGGTGGGGATTCACACATGGCATCCATTCTCTCTCATCCATATCACCATACTGCTGTGGCTTGTTAACACAAATCACTCTTGGGAGTCAAGAAAAAATGGTAACAACAGTATATGTGTGTCTGTGTGTATTCAGTTTTGCCACTGCAGCATATTCTCCAATTTTAGTCTCACAATCTGATATTGTCAGCTAGGTTTCTCTTTTCCAGCATTGTGCCAAATTTGTTCTTGCAGCTGTCAACATGTATCTTAGTAAATTGTGATAATTTCCATTCATGTTTCTGGAAGAACGTTTCTGTAACATCGTATTCCAGTTTTCCTTTAAATTATATTTTGGAGTGTATGTTTTTTTCCCCCATAACTCTTTCCATTGATTTACTGTGATTGCTTGTTTGAAGTTTTGGATTTAATTTATCATGCAACTTTTGATTTGTTCAATCTTTGTAGTAGCAGTGTAGACTCAGCAGCAATTTGTAAACATAACCATTCATATTAATTTAGTGTAAGAGTTTCAATTTTTGTCTTCTTTCTCAATAGTTTTTTTGTTCTTGCCAGTCCTCCAAATGTTTTTCTGACATTAAAATTGATGTCATTTGGAATGGAAAGTTTCTCTTGGAATCCTACACCTTTCAAGATCTTGTTTTATTTATTTCCATAATTTTATTTTGTGTGTGTATTCTTTTCAAATAGAATTCTAGGTATTTCACTGAATCTTTTGCTATCTCAGCCATTTTGTTTTTCCACAAAATCATCTACTTCAGAGGTTAAATGTCTCATTATTATCTTAGTTTTCTTTTCATTAATTTTACATCTAGAAAGGCATTCAAAGTTTTATTACTTGCATCAAATGTCGTATGTAACTTTGTGATTGTATTATTGCTTTTATTATCTGCATAATATTTCATTTTGCATTCCTCTCCTCAAATTTCAATCTTAATTATTTGTTTATCTGTTCTCATCTGGTTTGCTAGGGATTTTAAGGCTCTTTACACTTTATTCTTTACTTCCAAATAGTAAATCTGAAAGTCTGTAGAGATTTTCTATCATCCAGGTCATGGTTGTCCCAAAGGTGCTTTTTCAGGAGGCAACTGGACTTTCTTGTTTATTCTTTGAAGACGTTTCGCTTCTCATCCAAGAAGTTTCTTCACCTCTGACTTCCATTCCCCACCATCCAGTCAGAGCTGAAGAAGCTTCTTGGGTGAGAAGTGAAAAGTCTTCAAAGAAAAAAACAAGAATGGCCAGTTGCCTCTTAAAAAAGCACCTTTGGGATAAAGGTGTGATGGAATACCCACGTCTTGCACCGTCCCATTTTTTGCTTGCAAAGAGTGTTTCATTTACTATAACGTTTGTTGGTTGCATTTGGTATATATTTCTCCACTAAAACAAGGTTTTAAACTCAGGTTTCCTGGTCCGCATTCCATTGCATCAAACCTAATGCCTAACAAATATATGTGCGCAGGTCAGAAGCAACAATCTTTGTAATTACTTCAAACTAATTGTTCAGGGTTTCAGACTGTGTAGGGCTATTACACTGTATGTGAGAGAAAAAGGAACAGCCGAGAAAAAGAAACAACCCACACAATTATTATAATCTATAATTTTAGCCTAAGTGTACAGGTATATATGCCTCGACTGGAGAGAGTAACAAAGAACTGTATAAACTGAGGCTAAAATTCTTGATAATTTTAGAGCAGTGTGTATTACATGACAGACAGGGTAGGATATAAAGAATGGAAATTCCAGCCTACATAGGTAAAACTATTTTTCAACTAACTGCTACTAGTGGTGGATCAACAATAGCAGGATGAATAATCTTGATCAGATGATGTGGGGTTTTGGAGATGTGTTATTCTATAAAGCCCTTTTGTCTCAAGCAAGCATAAAAAGAGATGAGGTTTATTTTTGTTTTTAATCATGTATTGGTCAATTCAAAACTCTTCATCCTTGTAAAACTGACCGATCAGTTTAAAATATATAAATGGAAAATAAAAGGAAATCATGGATAAGAAAGCCATTGACTGAATTGGTATCCAAAGTCTATTCTGTAATGTGTTGATATTTTAGATTCCAGGATGGAATCTACATTCTCTAACTTAAAGGATCTAAATAGATTTCTGGATAATCCACTTCAACCTTCTGCTTCACCTTGTTGCTGTCCAAACTTATTCCATTCCATTCACCCATGTTCAAAAGGACTTCACAGTTGAATTTACCTTTGTTTTATTTTTTATATCTCAGTGTGCAGCTGAGGTGTTTTTTCAAAGAACAAAAAAAAAGTAATGTAACAAAAATGATACAGAAAACAGAATAATGTACAGAAAGAGCAAGGAAGAGAGTAGGTCTGTGCAGGGAATAAGCATGTACACCCCATGGAAAGTAGATAATTCTGGAGTCAGTAATGTTTCTTGTATTCTGAGTTGCAAAGATTTTTTTTTAAATTATACTGATAAGCTGTGGAATACTACTGTGTGTTTTGGAAGGGGAAAATGTGTTTATTCTTTGATATTAAAGTGCCACCAGAAGAAAAGAGAAACACACCAAGTTTTATTATATTGCTTTTTCAACCCTGCCTCCAGATGACTGGATGAGATACAATATCTAAGAAAGCTGTAGATACAATTGAGTGCCTTTTCTGGCTAGCAATTTTGTAAAAGCAATCAGCATTTAAGCTTAGGGGATAATCAGTTTTTAATTGCCTATACCAGGAGTGGGCAATTTCGGCTCCTTCATGACTCATGGACTTCAACTCCCAGAATTCCTGAGCCAACCATGCTGGCTCAGGAAGTCTGGGAGTTGAAGTCCACGAGT